>JAQFZL010000073.1:0-25861 GCA_034695685.1 Galumna lanceata
AAGAATATTGAATTAGCAAGCTAATCTGTAATTTAATTAAATGATTTCTTTTAATTAAATTAGATCTGAATAGAGATTAACCTTTTGGTTGTTTTGAGCGATGACTTCAATTTTATACTAACTTTTGCTTAATTATAGAGAATGAAAGATACTTTCGGTGAAAATAATGAAAAGATTCTATCAATCATTAATTAATTCTTCATTTTTCTATTATTATATAAAACATTGATTTACCAAGCTCATTAATGATCCAAACTAGATATTTGTTTAATTTAATCATTTTTGTGTTTTTTTTCTCAATATTTTATTAAACATTAATTAATTAATTATTAGTAATTTATATAATTTTTCAAAAATAAATTCATTGATTTTAAGAATAATATAGTTTTTATGTTAAAATTTTGTTAAGAATTAAATGTAATATTAATGAAAGGATTTAAAGCAATAATAAGTTGTTATTTAAATAATTGATTGACTGGTTTTCATTGATTTTGTCTTTCATCTGTTTTACAGAAGATATCGGACACTTCCAAACAAATCAGTTTAGACACTCCGATCTGGTCTTTGGCTGATTCTGTGTTCGAACTGCTTCGGGCACAGCATTGGTTCGATGCCATTCTGATCATTGATGACACCGTCAGTTCCGATTTATTTAGTTATCGACTGAGTCATCGCTGCAGGAACTCAAAGGACAGTACTGTCATAAGTAAAGTCGTTTCTGTCAGTCTTTCCACTAATAATGAGACCAAAGAGCAAATCAAAGACGTTTGGCAGAGCCTTATGATCATCGAATTGTCGCGAGACCTCATCCAACGGGAGGTAACATTCCTTCAAATAATTATATTTGAAATAAATTTCAAATTTTGAATTAATTATAAATATTTTTATTAAACTATTTGTTAAAAGTTTTACCTCCGAATGGCTGAAATCCAGACGAGTCATCGTCGGGTGATTTTAGTGCACTGCGACCGACAAACCAGTGCTCGAATAGTAAACACTGCCAGAAGTCTCGGCCTTTTCGAAGGAAATAAGATTTGGGTTATTCTCGACGGTCTCATCGGTTCGTCTGAAATAATATCTCCGTCTCTTTGGCGAGACTTAGATTTTCCGAACGGAATGATTGCAGTTCGACAGAGGGCTCAACACCAGAATGACATCAAAACTCTCACATCAATTATCCAATTAATCGGAAAGACTGCTCTCAGTGTTTATAAGAATTCCAAGTTTAGGTTTAATATGAATGGTATGAAGAACGGATCTGCACCAGAAGTCAGCTGCAGAGATAACATCACTGCCAGTAGGAGACACTTCAATGATGTCATATTCAAGTAAAGCCTTTATTTCCTAAAATTCATTCAAATTAATTTTGGCTTACATTTGAAATTCAAATTTATTCCCAAATTTATGATTAAAATATATTTTAAGTGAAAAATTCATTTCAATGAATGGGTTTTATTGGAAACTCATGTCTGATATGATTTCGAGAAAATGGTTTAAAAGCCATGAAGTGAAGCGAAACATATTTCACTCATTATTTCCAATCTCTTGAATTTTGTCTTCAAATCGATTCATGATATTTATGACTGAAGGCTCTATTAAAAAATAAGCAAAAATTTCCAAATCGCAGAAAAAGCTTTTTAGAAAATAATATATTTTTAAACCATAATAATAATAATAATAATAATAATAATAATATGAGACATAAGTCATACACAATTCTAATATTAAGCCTCTCTTTTGACAAACTGTAGAGGATTTATGATTGAAAGCATGTCTTTAGGTTTTAAACTTCTTTTAAGAATTTGAGGTATTTTTTAAAGGAATTCAATCCTCAGAATAAGATTAAACACACCTCTGATTGAATTTTTTTATCAAAAATCTATTAAAGTTTTTAAATCATTTGTTTGTAACAAAAAAGTCGATATAATCTGAATATATAAACATTTGTATAATACATGTATAGAATATATCCGTTTTATGATATCTAATATATTTATTTGGTTAACAAAATTTTTAAGAAAATGAAAATAACCAAGGGGGTGGATTTCTAAGCTAAGCTTATCTCTTAGAACACATTCCAGAGCTTTTATTCTAAGCGATGATGGATAGCATCTCTTGCTCTCGGGTTATATCTTCCGTAAAAAAAGGAAGAGGAGGACATCATCGATGAAAATTGTAAAGAATTTGTTAGAGTAAATCTCTTCTGGACTCATATGCCTTGTGGTCAGAACCTTAGTAACTACTGATCCGAAACAAAATATACTTTTTGTTTGTCGTCTCTATTTCTATAGTGAAAAGAGTGAGGAAGTGATCATTTCTATGGCTTTTGTTATATGTGTTCTATCGATCCAAATATTTCGGGATATTTGCCAAACACTGTTTGGGCTGTCTTTCACTTTATTCAACTGTATTTAACAGATATTTATATGTATGGATCAGTTGAGCCATTTTTTGCCAAAAAACACATCAAATGAGAAAAGAAAATTTAATCTAATTCTGAGTTATCTATAAATTGAATTTTGGAAACAATTTTCCGTTTGATATCAAATTTCTTAAACTTTTATTTTGGGAAAAAACTTAACAAATATTTCGATTTTAAAGTTTGTTTAATTTGAAAAATCAATTCAAAGAAAATGCAAATCATTAGTAAATAATTATTTTTTCTTTAAATTGAACAGAGAATTGAGAAAATGGTTGACTCCTTTATCGAGCATTAAATCCAATTTTTTATGCAAATCAAAGAAACTTAAGGTTGAGAAGAGTGACACTCTTCAAGTGCCAGAGGAAGAAAGCATTTGGTCGGCGCCCACTTTTGAAATACTAAATCTGGTGCCGACAGTCGATGATTCAAATAAGATGTGGAAAGTAATCGGAAACATAACTAAAGATAACGCAACCATTAATACGATTCGATATATCGGTCACACCTCTGATGTATTCGTGAGCGGAAAGCATAGGTTCAGAATTGCTACTAATATCGCGCCTCCGTTTGTCATCGAATCAACAAAATTAGATAATAATACGTGTCTTACCGGAGACTTTTGCCTTAAGGTCAGTATAGACCTATTATTACAGCTTTCGATTTGGTCTTTAGTTTTACTTATATAATGATTGACTCAAAAGACTTAAACTTTGAGACATTAATTATTACAATTTTAACGACAATCCAATGGTTTTATAACGGAAATCATATATATTTGACAAAAGGTCGGAACTAATATTCGGGACGATTTGATTGCAATATTCACTGACTTTCGATCGAAGAAAAGACAAAAGGAAGGAATCTTTTATGAAGTTCACTGTTGTGCCGGAATAACCATTGATCTCCTCAATGCTGTGGCCAGAGATATGAACTTTGAATACGATTTATATTTAGTGGCCGACGGCCTGTTCGGTGTCCGAAGGAATGGCAAATGGGACGGCATAACTGCTGATCTGGTGAACGATGTGGCGCATATGAGCTTTACTGCATTCAGTACCACCAGTTCTAGGGTCCAGGTATTTCTTAGTGACTTATTATCGGTCGATGAACTGATTAGTTGTATGATTAGGCAATTGACTATTCGGTGCCATTTTTCTATTCCGGTGTTTCCTGTCTTTCAATGTCAGCCAACTATACGGATGTGCCCTTAGAAGCTTTTCTCATACCTTTCAGTTATCAATTATGGTTCGCAATATTTACTAGTCTTTTGGTCACTGCTATCGCCGCTGCCATTTACGAGTGGTTTAGTCCCTTTGGACTCAATCCATGGGGACGTCAGCGCACAAAAAACTTTAGTCTTGCCTCAGCTCTTTGGGTGATGTGTTCGTTACTGTTCAGCCATTTGGTCGCATTTAAAGCCCCCAAATCGTGGCCTAACAAAGTGAGAACCCATTCAATATTCATACCTTTTATTCAATGAAAATCTTATGAGTTTTTAATTAAAAAGATTTGCTTTAAGTTTAAGAATTTTTAACAAATAATTTGATTTCTTATTCAAAATACATATCTTTATAACAGTTACCAAAGGTTTGGATAAATTTAAATAATATTTATATAAGACTTCAGTAAATATAATATTTACTGAACTTTTGAATGAATTTATTTTTGGATTTTATTAATCATTTGAATTGGGATTCACTCAAATATTTAAACAATTTATTCAAATTCAATACTATTTGAGTTTCTGTCTGAATGTTGTAAAACTTTGCAATAAATGCAAAATCCGATTATATTTACAATTCTTTCAATGTTTGAAACCAAATGTAAAACAAATAATTTAGAAATTCTTTCTTTTGGTGAGCCTTTCCTCACGTTTTTTCATCAGTTCTTCAAAAGAATCGTTGCTTTTATTGACAAACTTTTGCTAAAAAAACTTTTATCCGTATCTTTCATTCATTTAACGGCTTAGAAATGAAGTAAAACACAAAAAGTCTTATTTGTATTCAATGAGAGAAAAACGATAGAAAAAAAACAAAAGTTTCTACACTTAAGACAAATATTATGAAACGGATTTGATTTGAAAAAAAATGGTCGGAAATTTGAAAACATTTGAAAAGAGTCGCAAATTAAGGCTTGAATTAATAGATTCAATTTGAATAATAATCGCAGATTTGCTTCATTTAGTTTAAATAATTTATTTAAAACTGTTTTATTTATTCACTAATCATTTCTATTGAGAATTTATTCGTCAAATATTCACATTAAGACTATATTTAATACTTTCGAAAAACTTATAATATCTTCAAATTCACAACAATTTTATATTTGCATCGAATAACTCAATCGTCGTAATCAAGTTATTTGAGAAAATAAATGCAATTTTCAGCATAAAATGAGTAATAAATCTATTTTAATATTCAACTCTTGAATATTATTCATTTGCATAATAAAAATGCAATTTATTCACATTAAACATAAATATGTGATATTTTAGTTGAAAAACCATCAAATTATATCTTCAAATGGATTCAAATTTAGAGTTATTTCACATATTTTTTTCCTTTCGCTCTTTTTTTTTAATTTTATGATTTAAATTACTATTTTTATTTTATAAATTACCATGATATTTCAACAAATAGTCAGTTCACTAATTCAAAAAAACCAGTTTATGTGATATTTACTAAATTATCTTTCCCCATTAAGCAAAATTAAATATTCCTGTATATTATCCACATACGTCTTTAAGATTTTGTAGTTTAATGGAAAAATATTTTACCTAGATCAATTTTTTTCAATAATATTTATGAGGTTTAATGTTAATATAATGTCTATAAATTGTATATTAAGAATTCATTTAATTACTCGAAGTAATCTGCAATAAACATGTTTATCATGTTAGCTTCAATTATTAACTTGGACTGAATGAAATCCAAAATTAATTTTATGTTAATAAATTATATAACAAAAGTTAAGAATAAATTTGCAAGATTACTTATCTTAAAAAGATGGTTAAATTGAATTAAGATTTTTGAAAATTATAAGAAAGATTAATTTATCTTGGTAAATTTACTATATTTAATAAAAATTTCTTAGAAGAATAAAATTTTTAATTTTGATTTTAATATTGAATTGCTTTTCAAGAATTCAATTCACATAAACTCTAATATAATGGGAAAAGTAATTCTCGAAAATTATTTCTAATATAAAGAGTAAACTTTCATTTTCTTCTCTCCAAAGGATGCAAAACACAGAATATTAATGAAATGTAAATATTTCGGTCGATAAGATTGGCTTCAAGTGAACTAGGTCAATCCATTCATCCTATTAAGATACCTGATTATGTGGGATCTGTATCTTATTTATTTTCTAAAGAAAAGCAAATTTTGTTTAGTTTTAGATATTGTTAGCAAAAAAAGGTTCGTTTTTTATTATTTATTGATTTTTCATCTCTTCTTATAATCGTTAAATTATAATGAGATAAATATTAGAGACTAAAATCGGATCCAAAAATTTTATCCCAATTTTAATACAATACTATAATAATTACTAATTCGTCTCATTTTTTCTTTCTATTAAACAGTTTACAAAAAAATTATAGTTTCCTTAAAAAAAATAATTTTCCCGCAATATTTGAAATTTAATTTTTTTTTACTTTTAAATGATAACAAATCAACTTATATTTCATTCATTTAATTAATTTTTAAAATGATATCATTTTAGTGTTAATTAAATTAAGAATTTATATTTATTAAGTAATTTTATTTGATTAGAAATTATCAGACCATATCCATATTGTCCGTTATTTTTAGATACGGTTCGGTCCAAAATTTTAAGGTCCGATGGTTTTAGTCTCTAATCAAAAACATTTCTTAAAGCCTTTGATTCAAAAGGATTGTATTTTTATTTATTTTTTCATTTTGTTTGAAAGTAAGCACACATTTTGACTCATTTGAATAAAAATTATGATTTGATGGCATACTTTACTAATTATTAATCAGTGATTATACTTGAGTTCCACTATTTTTATATTTCTTACATTTTGTGTTCATTTAATTAGCGGTACATAAAGTAATTTCATTATTGCTTTGCTTTAAATAGCATTAAATTATATTAAAACAGTGTCTGATCTGATAGAAGAATGTAATCCAACGAATATTATTAAGTCAGTAGTCAGTAGTCAGAAGTCCTAACTAGAGCCTCAAAAAATTGAAAAAATCAGCAGTCAGGTCAGGTCAGGTCCGAAAAATTTAATGGAACTTCCAATATGGAAAGCTATTCCAACTGACAAAAAATTATATCTTCAAGTTCTAATGAAAAGCGAAATGTGAGTGAATTTTGAGATAAAAGTTTATGTTTACTAAAAATTTGGGATAATTTATATGATATTTTGAACTTAACTAGGTAGTTTCCATGAACTTAACATAAATTATAAATGGAAAGTTAATCGCGAATTATAAAAATGCGACAACTTCCAATGGGCTATTTTTGTGGGTTAATATTATAGACTAGTATTATTAATCAAAGAATTGCTTTTAATTTTCAAAAGAAATAATATCATTGAGAAATATAAAGTTGTATTTTCTTGAATTTAAATAAATTCACTTAAAAAAATAATAAATCAATGTTTTATAAGAATAGACACTTTAAATTAAAAATTTAATAATTCTTTATAAATTTAATTCATATTATCTCCAAAATACTAAATTTGATCATTTGAAATAATTTTACCTGTCCGGTTCCGATTAGGTCAGGTCAGGTAGTTTTGAGGACTGAAGTCAGGTCAGGTCCGACTTGAGCCTCTACTCCTAACTTTTCATTGTATTAAACATTTATTTGTCACTTATTTCAAAGCTTTCGATCTTTGAGTATATCATCCATTAATGGTGCTCTTGTTTATGACATATATCTAAAAATTTAGGACAATTTGTGACTCACTTTTGATTCAAATGATTAACCATCAATAAAATTTAGCGGAAGTAATCTTGCCACTTATCTGGATTCCATATACAATTGATTTCTTCAATTCTCAATAATTAAATCGGGAATCAAACAAATGATTTGTTAATTATATCATAATATTTATAATTAATGACTGAATAAATAATTTAATTAATAAAAATTCATTTGATTTTAGGTATTAATCAATGTTTGGGGAGCTTTTAGTGTAATATTTTTGGCGACCTATACGGCTAACATAGCGGCACATTTTGCCGGATTATTCCTCATTCCAGAAGTCAATGATTTTCGTGATTCGAGTGTAAGTCTAAACTCAATTTTGACGACTTTTTTCATTTTCTATATTGATTTGGGATTAGATTAGAAATGACTTTTGCAGACAAAATCTCTTCTCTTATTTAACTTATGGTCCATTTGTTTGATGTGAAACCCCTTTCCATTAGAGACCAATACCTTTGAAAAAGAAAAGTAAAACTTATTTGATTCTAAGTCTGATTTGATAGTAAGTCAGTGTAATTAATTGAACAAATGTTCAGTTATATTATATTGAATTAAATATATTTCTTTCTATAAAAACAAAATCAAAACATTGAATAATTGATTTTTGTTTGAATGCGAGGATTGTAAAGGGATTTCACTGCAATATAAGTATATCTATATATTTATTTTTGTTGTCGTCTATCAATAAATCATTTTTCAAATATATTTCTTCAAAGCTTATGAAACAGAGAACGGGAACCGCCAGAAGTAGCGCTTCTGAAGGATATCTAATGGAGAAATACACGGATTTGTGGCATCACATCCAAAAATATAAAGTACACAACTTTGATGAAGGACTAGAACACTTGCGGTCAGCCATACGATCATTAATTGCTTTTTTCACTATTTTTTTAATTAAATTTTTAATTAACTCATGACTCATCAGAAGAGGACAGTTGGATGTCTTGATTGGTGACACCGCAATATTAGACTATTTCCGAGCCACTGATCCAAACTGTAATTTAGGACTTTTAGGGGATTCCATATTTGACGACGCCTACGCCATAGGCATGCAAAAGGGATTTCCGTTTCGGGTAATTCCCTTTTATTCGTATAATTCTTATTAAAACACTTGAAGTACTTTTAGATCAAATGTCAAACAAATCTAATCTCTAAGTTTCTTAAGGAATAAACTATTATGACTATAGATTACAGCCAATACACTAAACAAGTATTAAATCAAAATACTAATTAGCTAGGTGGATTCAAATATCAAAAAAGAATAAGGCTTAAATAAAGTTAAATGTTTATTAAATGGTATTATCTTGATAAATCCATCTAAATATAAACATTTTAGTTATTTTTGAATTCTAGTTATTTAAACTGATTTCAATTTATAAGAGTTATGACAAAAACATAGATTCGTTTGAATGTATAATAAATAATTCAATAACACATTTCCAGAATATATTTGAATCGCTTAAAAGAGCTAAAAATGATCTCTTTTTCGATCAAATATTTAATAAAAAGTCGTTTTGAATCCTTTTCACACTTTTTCGTCTCGAATATCATTTTGACTTTGAATTCATGATTCAAATGAATTATAAATTCAATGATTCAAATCGTCTTTATTTGAGTCCGGATTCACTCAAAAAACACATTCTATTAAAACTATTGAATATTTGAAAAGATTTGTTATTTTTCTGTGATTTTGGATATTTATTGACAGAATAGAGAAAATCAATCATTTCATATAAAATCCAAGAAAAGACATTTTTGAATAGAATTTGAAATAAATGTCAAACTGAGTGTCACTCAATTGAGTCAAACTTTAAAATTTCATTCAAATATTTTTCTTTGAATTGAATACCAATCAAAAGGAATTGATCTCAAGTCTGATATTGAAATATAATGAATACGGTTTTCTCGACCAATTGCACCGGAAATGGTACGGAAGGGTTCACTGTCTGGACTCGTCAGCATTGACCAAACCTAAGCCTTTGACTGTGAAAGCAGTCGCCGGAGTATTTTTGATGCTATTCTTTGGACTTATAGTGGGGTCTATAATACTGCTCACCGAACACTTTGTCTTTAAATATCTTCTTCCAATTCTGCGAAAGAAACCCAAAGAATGTTTCTGGAAGAGTCCAAATCTAATGTTTTTTAGTCAAGTGAGTCAACTCTCAAATCTCTATTCTAAGTATTTTATTCATTTGAATGAATAAAATTGAAGCAAATATTTGAGAAGTGATAATAATTAGAGTCATTTTCTAATTTATTTCAGAAATTGTATCGTTTTATAAATACCGTGGAATTGGTTTCACCGCATCACTCGGCCAAAGAAATTATGACTAATCTCAGGGAAGGACAGATCGCGAGTCTGTTTCAAAAAAGTGTCAAAAGAGTAAGTCTTTTGTGATTTTTAGGAAAAGAGAATATGAAATAAAAACTCCTTTCATATAATAAGGAGTCGAACGCTTCAAATGATTATATCGTTCATTCAATTTATTCCTCTTTTCTTTTCAAACAATAATAACATTTTTTTTTCAAATATTATTTCAATAGAAAGCAAAAGAAGAGGCCAGACGTCGAAAAAGTAAATCCCAGTTCTTTGAAATGATTCAAGAAGTGAGAAAAGTGTAAGTCTTGTGATCTTCAAAATTTCATTTGATTTCAAATGACATCCGATTTAAAAGTTAACGCATGACTTAAACTCATATTTTAAATCTTTTAATTCAATTTATTAGTAATTTTTTTCAAATTACTTTTATCTAATATTTTGTTAAAATCCCGATAGAGTTCAAAGACAGGCACACGAAAGAAGTTTCAATGACTCAATTGAGATAACGTCCAGAAAATCATCGATAGTTCCCAATAAAAAGCATAGTATTATTAGTGAAACCGAGTCTTCTTTAGAAGCGGTCCAACCGTTTAGAACCTCTTCTGTTCGCTTCAAAGAACTCGATAGCGATTATGACGAACAGATATTCATCCAAAGAGAACCCCTTCCCTCTCAAATAGTAGTTAAACCAGTATTAAAGAGCACCAGCTCTGAGTCCAGAACTAAGTTATTGAAGTCTCGCCGATCGACTTCAGGCACCACTTCGAGTACTTCCGGTGATTCAACTTATTATAAAAGTCCCGTTCCTTCTCGAAGTAAAGTCCGACATTTGCCACAACCCGGCGCTCAATTCACAACAAGTTTTAGTTTAGAAAATGTGTCGTTCAGTTCATCGCCGGACAACACTTCGTCTAATAAGTACTACAATAAAAAAATCTTAAATAAAAGCAAGAACTGGTCTTTTGAGGACTTGGAGGCCATCAAAAAAGAATTGAATGAACCGATGAGTCCGTCAGAAAGATATCATTCAAGTCTAATGCTGTTGGACTTTATCCCCAAAAAGACTTCTGTGATTATTTCCAGTCCGCGTCTTATCGATGATTTAAGATTAGCGTCGATGACAAAAGACGACATTATTTCAATGTGGAGGTCCTCTGAAAGGGAACTCCTTAACCAATTACAGGACGCTCTCCAACAGAAGAGAGCACTAGAAGAGAAAGTAGCTCTACTTCAGAGAATGTTAATGAAGCCGCCCTGAGTCCTGTGCTCTTTAGGTCACAAGAATTTCTCTTCTCATCTGACGATCGATTGGTTGCATTTGAAGTCATTATTTGATTGCTTAACAAAATTGTATTCATTGTAACAGATTTTAACACAAAATCGAGTGATTAGAATATGATTAATGATATGAATGGCATTGAATTTGGATTTTTGGAAACATTTGACACCCGGTTTTGGCACCGGTTTGTTAAACCGAACTTCGCATAACATTTACCGGTTTGTTATGGCATCACATTATATACATTGTTATCATTTAATTAAATAGTTTGTATGCAAACAAATATTGTTATATAGTCTTAAACTTAGGGCTAAATTATTAAAATTAAAATACATATAAAAATATATGAAAAGATTAAACAAAAAATGATAAGAAATAACTAATTTTGTGGAAAAATGTTTGAATTATTAGAAACTTCTGCACACATTTTCATTACACTTTTGAAGGCTTATATAAAAATATATATAAATATAGAATAAAATGTAAAATATATATAAATAAATAAATAATACAAATCTATAATATTTTGAGGAAAAAGTCATTGAATATTATTATGCAATTTTTTAAATGAATGAACAGTTATTTATAGTTAACTATAGTTATCATCAATTCCTGTATTAGACTTATTGATATCAAATGTTTATTGTTTGCATCAATTCTTACCATTTGGCTCATAGACAACAAAAATAAAGTAAACTTATCTTGCTCTTTTTATGCTTTCTCATAGACATTATTGTTACTCAAATATCAGAATCGAAGTGTAATTTTGAAAATCTTTTTAATCCATTAAAAGAGAGTTTGTTTTATGTTTTTTTTTCAATATCTCTGACTCTAATTGAATGAAATAAATTCAAAACTTATTGAAAATAATAAAAATAATATCAAATGAAATATAAATCACAACAAAGTTTTTATTTGATTCAGTATTTCGTTTATAATAACTAAAAGGAAAAATTCGTGGCTTAAAGAAAGTAATGAAGTTTTCTATGAAATAAAAAAACTGATCTCGTCTTAAGAATTATGTTTTTGAAGGCATTTCAAATCAATTTTCCAGTTCTTAGCTCTGGATTTGGATTTAAGAGCTCAACACATAAATATTACACTAAGAGTCAGAATAAGGGATATATTCCGGACTGAAAATAAATAATCAAAGTTTAAATACAAAATTAATTCTTGATTTATGACGAAAATACATAAAATGTCAGCTCTTCTACAAAATTAAAGTATTTCTTGATATTCAAGTAAACTATCAATACTTAAATTATTTTTAACAAAATTGGCTTTGAGTGTGATATGGGGCCAATTCGGGGTCATTTACACAAACTTATTTCCTCTCATTATATTCAAACATTTTATTAATTATTTAATTTTGATTATAATATTTATTTGAATTTATCAAAATCAGGGTATAATCAAATTTCTATGGACTCTAATTAATACAAAATCTATCAAATGTTGAAAATGAATACATTTGTTAAGACCTCAAATCATTTATATTAATTTTTTTAAACCCATTAAAAGTATTGTTAATTAATTAACAGTTAAAAGCTATTCATTAATAGATAAATAAGTTTTCATTTATATAATTGAATTTTAATGTTTTAATTAAACACAAATTGTATTAAAAATAGTTTTTTGTGAGCAATTGTGTGAACAATAACTCAAATGATTATCAAATTATTAAAAACTTATTAATTAAAACTAAAATTTATTGTTATTTCTATATTAAAGTGAATTTATTGCTTATTATTATTAAATTAGAAGAAAATCTTTGGGCCAAACATTTTTTGAAATAAATTGTATTAACACATAGTTTGCCTTAGAATTTGTCGACTAAATTCATAAATTTTAATAAATTATAACTTTATTAAAGATTAAGACAACTAATGTCTCACTCTTTGGGCTGTCTTTGGATTATTCTCAACAACAATAAGTCATCGCTTGAAATGTAAACTAAACACTAATTTATTTGAAAATAATAAACAAAACATTTGACTCAAATTTTAATTCTACTGTTTATGCAATTAATAACTCAAATCAATAACTTTTAAACAAGAAATTGGATTTCAATTTATTTTTAACTCTGAAGTCTAACAATGATTTAAGTCAAACCAAATCAAAGTTCAAATATTCTGTTCTTATAAGAAGTGATTATAATTTTTATGAGAAAATCAAAACTAATATTAAAGGAAATTATATGAAAATTGGATTTTTTTAGTGTAAATTCAAAATGGTATTCGAGGCAGAAAATCAAATTGATCTAGCAAATAGTCAATAGTTTCCACTCAATATTTTTTTTGGAATTCAATTTATTATAATACTCTTCGCTTTAGTAAAAGATAGTAAACCAAAATATTCTTAGTATTTCTTTTGTTAAAAAAAAAATAACCAAATATTGGATCAAAATCTATGAAACTTTGAAATCATTGTTAAGAATCAGGTTTTATCTCATTTTACAGAAAATTGTCAGAATATTTTTGGACAGAATATGAGGTCATTGAGCTCTGAAAGACTGTCACCGATAAGTCAGTGACAGACAACGACATCAGATGGCGTTTGTGTCACAACAATTGAGTACACGTTTTATCATTTGTTTCATCATTTAATTGAAAACAAAACAAATTATTTTGACTTTAATTTTATTTCATTGAAATTTAAAAAAGAAATGTTTGGCAATCATTTGACAGCAGTAGTGATGAGTGCGGGGAAGGGCTCACGAATCCAAGAGTTGACGGCAAACACACCGAAATGTTTGATTCCCGTCGCCAATAAACCACTGATTTATTATCCATTGGAAGCACTGATTAGAGCCGACTTCAATGGTTTGCCATAACTTTGGTTTCCATAAATTTTTTAAAATTTTATTTTTCTTAAACAGAGGTTTTGATAATTGTTTCGGACAACGAAGAAGAGGCCATTAATAAGACCTTAAATGAGTTAAAACTTGAAATCCGTTTTGAGTTAATCACAATTCCATACAATCGTGACTTCGGAACAGCTGATAGTCTTCGAGTAATTAAAGATAGAGTAAAGGTATTATCATTTCTCCCTTTTTGTGAGACTATAACTGATTTTTACTGAATTGAAAGAATGATCTGTTGATCATCAGTTGTGACACAATCACAGATTTCCCTATAAAACGTCTGATAGACTGCTATCGGATCCATAGCCCAACTCTTTTGGCAGTCATTTCTTCGATTCCTTATAACGAAAACACTATTCCTGGAAGAAAAGGTCGCGAAAAACCAGGTATTACTCAGTCTCTGATTTTTTGATTCAATAATAATTTCAAATTATTTTCAGAAAAGGATTTAATTGGAATCGACTCTAAAAATAGTGATCGACTCATATTTCTCAGCTCTGAAGTGGATTTCGATGAAAGCGTACCCTTCAGTGTCTCAATGCTTAAGAAGTAAACATTTTTCACAATATTTTTGTTTTATATAACAATTATATCAAACAGATGTCCAAACTTTCGGATTCAAAACAACCTCTTAGACGCTCACATTTATATCCTCAAGAAATGGACCCTTAAATACATCGAAGATAATAAGTAATCAAAACATTAAATTCAATTAATTTGTTTTAATCGGTTTTTCTTCAGTAAAATATCTTCACTTAAAGGCGAGTTTTTCCCATCACTGGTCAGAAAACAATTTCGAAGGCAAACAAAACTGGAGGCAAATAAAGGGTCAGTCCATCCCTCGTCTATTATTTCAATGTCAGGTCTACCGCACCGACAAATCTTTGATTTCATTGAAATAAGTGATATAGAGTTAGGTCTTCTTAAACTCGACCCAAATATCACCGAAGAATCTAATAATGAAATAATTAAACGTCAATTAATAGCAAACGATTATCCCGAGACTAGAATCAAATGCTTTGCATATCGTTTAGATGAGGGATATTGTGTTCGCGCGAACACACTTTCCGGTTATTGTGAGGCCAATCGTATTCTTTTACGACAAAATTCAGAGAAAAAACCTCTAAAAAGAGAGAATTCTTCGACCAAATCACAAGTCGATGGAATTATTGGAAACGTTAAGTCTATCGGAGAGAAGTGTTCGATCAAACGGTCTATAATTGGTAACAACTGTACGATTGGCGATAAAGTAAAACTTATGAATACCATTGTTATGGATAATGTGGTCATTGAAGAGGGATCGAGTATTCAGGGAAGTATTATGTGTAACAACGCTCACATCGGAAGTAATGTTGATATCAAAGACTGTATTATCGCGTCATCACAAAACGTGCACTCATTAGGTCTGTCCAACAAATTTATTTAAATAAATTATTATTATTTTTATTCAAATTTAGGAAAATTCACAAACGAAGTGTTTATGGATATCCAACAAATGATGGAATTGTAATTTAAGCCCATTTTTATTAATATTAATTATAATTACTATAAATAAAATTTATAAATTTATTTCATTTTTGATTATTTTTTTTTTTAAATGACTTTAATAGCAGAATAGAGTAGATGTAAGTCGAGAAACGGGTGAATTCCTTGAGAATAAGTAAACATTTTCTTATGTGACAAGTTGTCTTGATTTTTACTTGATTACTCATAAGTTGAGAAATTGTATTAATGTTGACCTTGTACATTTTTAAATTTAAAAGTTTATACAAACATTACAAGTATTATACGAAAAATTATTGGCAATTATTTGTTAAATACATATAAATTAAAACTAAACATTTTATTAGTTATTTATTATCATTTTATAAATAAGTGATTAGTTTTAAATATAGTTATCCTTTAAAATTAGTCATTTTTAGGCAAATATGAGGTAACTTTAAAATGAGAACCAATGGTATTGTCTCTAATAAAGAGTAGAATAATATTTGAATCGTTTTTATAATAATTAAGTTTATATTTCAACAAATAAATCTAAGTTGAGATTGAAGTTCACGATATGATTAAAGTAGTTTAAATTGAACATAACAAATCTGATCTAGTATCTTTAGATCACATGGCAATTTTAACTGCAGAATTACCATGACAAAATCTTTAAAACTTATTTTAAAAAGTTTTCAAAATAAAGATTAATTTTAATCTTTATTTTGAGAAATTTTTAAATTAGACTGATATAACATATAACATGGTTATCCAATTCTTATCAGTAATAAAAAAAAAGTAAAACTGAACTTGTTCAATATAAAAAAGAGTTCTTCACATTCATCGCAAGTTTATTAAAATGTTACCTTACTCATTATTATCTCGAGATTAAAGTTAATGTTTAATTTGAAAACTAATTTTTATTGGTTAGAATTGGGGTACAAAACTCAATTTAAGATTCATTATAAGATTTGCCTTGCTCAATTTAATCATTATGTTCACATCAATTTCAATTTACAACTAAGATTTCTTTCCTCTAAGAAATACTTGAAGTGATAATTAAAAAAAAAGTTGAGTCACATATCCTCTAACTTTTGATACTTTAAAAGTAATATTTCTGTAAATTTAAATAAAATAATAATTGATATTCTAATTTAAATTAAACTAGTTAATTTAATTTAAATAATTGAAATTTAACCTGAGATGGCAAATAGGGGGTATTCTGGAATACTCCCTAGATCGAAAATTTGGCAAAATACCCCCCCTCCTAGAATGAGCACTCGAACAACAGAAATGGGCGTGGTTTTCAAAATACCCCCTAGGACCGAAAAATAGGGAAAATACCCCCCACCCATTAGAATCGAAACCTTTTGCCATGTCAGATTTTAAACCAAGTTTTAGATATAAATTTTTAGAATTTTTCCCATTTTATCGTTTATATAAACGATAAAACTTTTCCTCATTTTTCGTTTTACTGCTAAAAGTAATGAAACTTAATCTCCAAATCGATTGATAGTTCAATGACTGTCAGATGAGTTACACCAAATTGGGTTGAATGACTAGAAAATGACCAAATTTATATTATTTTTATATAGATTATTGTCTCATCTTTTTATTAGATCCGACAAATATATCGGAAATATCTATAATCAGTCACTCATCCGATACACGCATTGAGAAACTCATTAATCAATTTTTTCATTTGATTGCAATCATAATAAGTTTTGTAAAGACATTAGTAGTCATTTAAATATTGAATCAAAGGCTGAAGTGATTGAATACATCGTTAAAATAATCTAATAAAAAGAGAAATGTCATTCAAAGCTAATAAAATTTAGCATGACACTTCTAAGGCACTTCTCTCTCATTTATACGACAACCCTTTCTAATGAAAGGTTAGAAAAAAGTTTCTGAAATATAAATTCCAGTAAAACAATATCTAAATATAAAATCTATATTTTCTCATAACTTGTTTTTTGTGTCACTTTCTCTCCGCTCAAAGAAAATAACAAAAAATTGATTTATTCTAAAAATGACTCCAATTTTTTTGAAAAAAATATGTTTCTCACAAATAATATTTTATTTTAAAAAACAAATTTAATTTTTTTTGTTTAATTTTATTTACGAAAAGAGGAATTTGGACTCTAATGAGAATATTTTAGTATTAAATATCAAAAATTCCACTTAAAATATGAGATATTATTTTTAAAACGATATAAAAGTGATAAATATATTTGAAATTAAACCCAAAAACAAATATTTGTTGAGTAATAAACTTAATGCACAGGTATTATGAAAAGTGCTAATTAGCGGTTCTGTAAATTCTTTGAGTGGGTTCTCATTGTGTTTTACTTTTCCGGTACTAAAATATGAATATTAATGATTGCTATAAACATAAAGAACTGGTTTAGTTTAGTTTCAAATACAATGTAAAGAATTAACCGAATCATTTCAGTTAAACGATTCACTACTATATTAAGTCAATAAAAGTTATTATAAATTGGTTTTGATTTATATATTTTATGTGTCACTAAAACATTAGGTTTTGTTATTATTTCAAAAACAGAAGTCATTCGTAAAAAAGCCAATAGAAGTGAGAAATGATCGCAAAAACAATAAAAAAAAGTTTAGATAAAATAAAAGAAAAATAAAAGTAAATTCAATATAAAAATAGAGATTAATTAGTTTCTGAAGACAATTAGTAACAGAATTAGAACGCATGAGTCAAATGTGTCGGATAAGAATTCAAAAATAAATAATCAGGTCAAAATACTGTCAAAAATACTGATAAATTCATAATCGAATTAATATTTCTATTGATTTATAATTTTATTCAAATGTTTCTCAAACTCAAAGAACAGGAAATAAGTTTATAGCGTTTCAAAAGACTTCATTCAATTCAAGGACTGTTTCTTTAGTTTCCTTAACAAACAATAGGAATAAAATATTAAATTCATAAAATTTAACGACAGTTTGTTTTTGAAAATCAGTGGATCTCGACTTAAATCATTAAATTAATTGAATTCTTATTTCACTGAATTTTTATTTTTTGAAAATAAAAAGAATAAATTTTGAAAACTTTTATATCAGATTTTAATTGATTTTTTTGGTTGTTTTTAACTGAAATTTTAGTTTCGACAATAAATTCCCAATTTTTGGATTATATTACAATATAATAGTCATTATTAGATTATTATGGCTTTTGTTTCCATTAAATTCCTGAAATGTTTGCATTCATATATAAAATTAATGATTTGCAAACATATTGTAGCGGTTGGCCAAGTCGCTTGACCACCGACAGTGGTTCTCAAATGTGGGAACCCAAGGTAGCATATGGACGGTGCGGCCGGGCGTTCAACTATACATACCTGCGGGTCCATCGGCCAATCCGAGCCGTTGATCGGCCGACGGACCCGAAACTCAGGTCAAATTAAAGTGGACTTACTTTAGTATGAAGTGATGTTTATTGAATCAAAACGCACAAAATTTACAAAGTTTAAGAGTTTTCACAAACTCAACCCAAAAGTAAGATTAACGATATTTTACAAATTGGGCCGACTTTAATAGTCGCCAAACAAAGGAATAGTGACCCGAGAGAGTCCAACCAATGGGCAGCAACAATAACAACACACTTACTCTTATTAACCAATGGGGGATCCCTTAGTAACAGTGAGTCAAGATGGCCTCGCATTCACGACGCCATCTATCACTGCAATCATGAAATAAAACTCCATTTTTATCTCATTTCACAAGTGTGTCACTATGCTACGTAGTGACCCACTTGAGTGAACAGGACACCCGATTCGTTCGGAAGTGGGCGCACACGAGCCATAACCAACACACGTTGGCCACGACCCGACGGCACCCCCTTTTTTTGAAATCAATGGAAAACGGAGGACCCCCTTCTTTTGCAGGTCAAGACATAAGGACCGCATACGGCCAATGCACAGATTAGATACATTTTATTCTTCGAATAAGGTTAGGCATTTCAGGTAGGCATAGAAAATCAAAATCTTAAATTGTGTCTTTGAGTGGACAAAACATCCGACTCATTCGGGAGGGGGCGTATACGAGCCATAGCCAACACACGTTGGTCACAGCCCGATGGCACCCCTTTTTCCTATAATGAAAGACCCCCTTCCAACAAGCAAAGACAAATGACCACTAGTAGACATGGTAAGTGGCCCGATGACCACTCATAAAATCTACAAAACAGTTGGGGTAAATCTGATTTTTGAATGAGGGCAGTAATTGAGGTCAGCCCAGGAAATCAAAAAACCCTTACTAACTGGCGGTCATAATTAGGGAGACCCGATTCTAAAGCTGTTCTGAATGACCGACGAGTCGGCCACACTACAAGAAGAGCAGCATACAACTCGATGTCAGGTCGAACAAAAGTATAGCGGCAAGTGGACCGCACAGGACAGACCGTAAGCAAGCCACTGCAAGAAGAGCAGCACAAAACGATCGGCACAGGGGGGTGGTGCATATGTAGCTACCAAGCGGTCAGAACAGAATGGTCTATACCGAAAAGGCCACCGAGACGGCAGCACATGGCGGCGGCGCTTGATGGACAACAATTATATTTAAGACGAGTAATGGCGAACTCTAAGCGCAAGCATAGGACAGATCAGGTAAGTAGTAAACAAGACTTACTTTTATAAGCGGTGGCGAACGTAGGCGCTATGAGTTCGGGTGTTGTAGCTCAGATGGTGTGGTTTGTGTGGTTTGTGTGGTTTGTGTGGTTCGTGTTGTGTGGTTCAGGTGGTGAGGGGTTCAGGTGCTGAGTGGTTCAGGTTGTGAGTGGTTCAGATGGTGAGTGGTTCAGGAGGTGAGTGACGGTAAAAGTAAGTGGTTCAGGAGGTGAGTGATGGTGGAAGTGAGTGGTTCAGGAGGTGTGTGACGGTGATAGTAAATGGTTCAGGAGGTGAGTGACGGTGGAGGTGAGTGACGGTGGAAGTGAGTGGTTCAGGAGGTGAGTGACGGTGGAAGTGAATGGGGTGGCGTTGAATGTGAGTAGAGTAGAATTGAGTGGCGGTGGTTGCGAGTGGTGGTGGAGGTGAGTGGCTGTGATGGTGAGTGGCTGTGGAGGTGAGTGGTAGTGGAGATGAGTGGATCAAGAGGTGAGAAGTTCTGGTGGTGGGTGGTACTGGTGGTGAGTGGTGGTGGAAGTGGTAAGTGGCGGTGACAATGAGTGGATGTGGAGGTGAACTCAGAGTTGCCCTGGAGTGGATCTGGGGTGGCTTGGAGTGATTCTGGCAACTTGTGGTTCTCGTCAAAGAGTAGTTCTAGTCAATGAGTGGTTCTGGCAACTTGTGGTTTTCGTCAAAGAGTAGTTCTAGTCAATGAGTGGTTCTGGTCAACGAGTGGTTTGGGAATGACAGGTCAGCTATGGAGTAGCTCAAGACTCTGAAGTGGATATGGAGTGCTCTGAAGTAACTCGGGACTAGTTTGTCAGCTCTGAAATTAATGGAGTGGAGTGGATCTGGTCAACAAATCTAGTCAGCAACAAATCTAATCAACACTTTTAGTCAAACAAAATCCCTAGTCAGAGGATTTTTTATTTATAATTAATTTAATTAATTAAGTTAACAATTCTGGTCAACTTCTGGTCACAACTTCTAGTCAAATCAAATTAATCATAGTCAAAGTATAGTCATCACTTACCATTAGTCACGGAGTCTAATTCTGGTCAAGATTTCTGGTCAGAACTTTTGATCAAAACTAAGTCAAAACTAAGTCAAAAACTAAGGCAACTTCTAGTCAAAACTGGACAAACTCTAGTGAGTATAAACTTATAATTGAAATTTTACTTGAAATTAATGAAACTCCGAAAAGAGTTTAAACTAATTAAACCAGAAATATTTGCTTTGCGTTCAGTGTCAACGGCTTGACTTGTTAGCCGTTGGCACTTATAATACTAAAAACTTGTTTATTTCCTTGAGTAAGTGTCAGCGCTCTCATTAGATAAGAGCGCTGACACTCTAAATTCTTAAGTTATTTATTTTTTTATCAAATTTATATTTTATTTGTAATAAAGACAGCAATTGTGTCATATACGTGGCAAAGGTGCTGATTAATTAAATTTATTTTATTTATTATTTGATTTGTGTGTGTGTGTGTGTGTGTTGTGTTTGTGTGTGTAGTTTATTAACTGTGACCAAAGTAAGTTTTGTCTCAATCATTATAATATTCACAATGATTTCAGTCTGAGTTCATTCAAACATTCATTTATTATAAAAATGTTTTGACAAAATTATAGCATATATTGTATTTCCAATTGTGTTTCAAACTATGAATTTAAACAATAAATTTTATTAATAGATATTAACTTAACAGCGATTCATAAGACATAAAAAAAGTTGTGTTGCGGTCAACACCCATATAATGATTTCAACATTTTTACAGAATTTGAAGACAAACAACAATTTCTGTCAAATTTTCAAATATTTTGTTTTTCATCTAAAACTATCCCATTCATAGCCCTCATTATCCCCTCTATTTATTTTGTGGTCAATTAACTAATATTTCATTATTCATAATCTAAACATAAAAAATAATAACCGATTCCTATGAAAACTGAGGAGTCATTGATTTGTAAGACATCTCTTACCTATTCTTCAATTTTGACGGAAACTTCATTTAATTCTTTTATTTTTCTCAAATTCAAAATTTCATTATATTTTTTGAGGAAAATAATGTAAGTGTTAGTTGTCTTAAGATTTAAGCCAAACCCTGTTTTCCTTATACTTCATGAAAGTAGAAACGATAATATTTTCGCCACATTTTTTAGGTTTTATCATCAGATATTCTAATATGAACAAGGTTACAACAATCTAGACATTTGAGTTTCTAAAAATATAATTATAAAATTATGAGAGACTTAAATAAAGGCTAATTTAAAACAATGTTTGAGAATAATATTCAAAATATATTTGTTTTAAAAATATTTGGATCACTTAATTATTAGCCCTTTTCCTACATTTCCTAATTTCAAATAATATTTTCTATTTATAATAATTTAAACTAAATGTAAATTTAGATCTATTAGTTAATTAGTTTAATAAAAAATAATTAAGACATGACTTCATTTAATGACGTCTTGATAAAGTTGAGGCCAAAAGTAGCGCGCTCTCATTCTTTCAAATGTTTTATTCCTCTCCATATGACCAGAAAGTGGGGAGTCGTGACAAGCAATTAGCACTTGTTTTACCAACTCTTGTGGTACATTTAATCTTAATGTAACGGCAGGTCCGGATGCATCTCTGAAATATAGAGTTCCCATTTCCATAACTTACTTTCTGGCCGTTTTGTTCTTGTAACTTCTTGAATGCAAAGGGTTTTCCAAGACATCTATTAAATACTTGATTCTTTCGTCATTTCGCTGTGATTTCTTGATGTCTACTTCTTTTAATTCTTCTAAAATCTCCTTGTTTGGTCTCTCCTGGAGTACTGCATACGTGACAAACATTTCTTGTTCAATATCTGACATTTAAGTTAAATTGACTTCTTGTAGTGGACATCTGCTGAGCATATCGGCGTCCGTGTGTTTCTTTCCCGCCTTATGAACGATGCCGAAATTGTAATTTTAGACTGCAATAGACCAACGGCTGAGTCGATGGTTGTGCGAGTTGTTGACCACAATAGATTATTATAAATGAGCGTCCGTAGCAAACTTTAAGTATTTTCCGCAAATGTATGGCCTTAGCTTATCAATCGCCCAAATCATAGGTATACACTCTTTTTCTGTTGTACAGTAGTTTTTCTCTGCTCGACTTAGAGTTCTACTAATTGCTGTTACCGTTTCTTCCTGACGTCCATCTCTAAACTTTACTAGTATCGCTCCAATACCATATATACAGGCATCTGTTCTGAGTTCGTGTTCCGCAGTATTGTCAAAATGCACTACTACTAGTTCTGACAAAAGTTTATTTTTCATATAGGTCCATTATATTTGTTGTGAAGTCCATTCAGACTTTGCATCTTCCATTAGAAGTCTGTTCAGTAATTTCGCGTGACGACTGAAGTTCTCTATGAAACGTCGGTAAAATGAGGCAAAGCCTATGAAATGTCTGATGTGTTTTATAGTTTAAGGTGATCTTAAGTGAGTGACTGCTCGAGCTCTTTCTCTGTCAGGATTCACTTTTTTCTCTTCTATTGTGTGTCCCAAATAAGATACTGACTTCTGGAAGAAATAACATTTAGTAGTTTATAATTTGATATTGTGCTCTCGAAGTCTTTCGAATGTTGTCCTGAGTCTCTCCATGTGTTGTTTAAATCCTTTTGAATAAACAATGACGTCGTCTAAATATACTAATAAAATTTGTCGGTTTTCCCAAATTAACCCCATATTCATTACTCGGCAACAACTGGCCGGGCTGTTCTTGAGGCCGAACGGACATCGTTCAAATTGAAACGTTCCTCTATGTGAGATTAATTACTTACTGTTTAACAAATGTATCGTTATTTCATTTTAAATGAGTCTCAAATTGTGGGGAAGATTTGATTTTCAAGATGTTGATAATGAAGACTATTATGGCTATGCGTTGACATGTAGCAATCAATACTTCACAATATGAATAGAATCTCAGAGAAAAATTTACAAAATGAATTTGCTATCCATCGGATGTGTTCTACTCTAATAAACAACTAACTGTCCAACAAATGTATGGTAAGCAACATCTTGATAATCAAATTATTGAAGTGGATTACATCCCATGAACAGCAATTTCAATTTGTAAAATTTGCTTTGAGATTTTTTCCATATTGTAAAGAAGTATTGATTGCAACTTGTCAACGCATAGCTACAATAGTCTTCATTATCAACATCTTGTAAATCAAATCTTCCCCAATATTTGAGTTTCATTTAAAATGAAATAATGATACATTTGTTAAACAGTAAATTGATTCATTAAAGTGGATTACATCCCATGAACAGCAATTTCAATTTGTAAAATTTGCTTTGAGATTTTTTCCATATTTTAAAGAAGTATTGATTGCTACATGTCAACGCATAGCTACAATAGTCTTCATTATCAACATCTTGAAAATTAAATCTCCCACACAATTTGATTTACATTTGGAATGAAATGACGATACATTTGTTAAACAGTAAATTGATTCATTAAAAGTGGATAACATTCGATGAATAGCTGATTCATTTTGTAAACTTTTTACTGAGATTTTTTTCATATTGTGAAAAAGTATCGATTTTCACATGTCAACGCATAGCTACAATAGACTTCATTATCAACATTTTGTATATCAAATCTTCCCCTCAATTTGAGACTCATTTAAAATAAAATAATGATACATTTGTTAAACAGTGAATTGATTCATTAAAGTGATTTCATCCGATGAATAGCAAATTCATTTTGTAAACTTTTCTCTGAGATTCTTCTCATATTGTGAAGAAGTATTGATTGCTCCATGTGTAAGGGAAGAGTGGTTATACCACCCAAAACCAAGCACATCTTCGAATACAGACAATGCACTGTCCTGTGCTTACGCCTATATTATCACGAATAGCTTTTGTTAACCAAGTAGGCTACGCACTGGGAACTTTCCCGTACTTGCGCCTACACCAAGAAGCTATTAGCAGGTTATCTATTACGAAGTGGTGACCGGCTCGTTGGTCTGAGTCTAGTCAACACTAAAACAACCAAACTGAATAAATTAAAGGTAAATACAATGCAGAGACTTACCAATAGATTTTAGACGATTAAATTTCAAAGAGTTGATGTAAGAAAGCAAATTTATTCGGAACAATATCAAATTTCACAATTTATTCAGAAGCACTCTTTTGAATCGATAACGGAAAAAAGGTCTGAACCCTGGTTCTTTTATACTAATGATGAATTATCATGTGTTGAGGTTGAAATATTACATTTTTATGTTAAAAATCAAAAATATTGATACAATTTAATATTGATATAAAGTTTCATCACCCAATGAATATTCAAAAGGGGTTAAAAGAAGGTTCAAAGTTTGCATGTTTTGATTGGTTTGATTGGAGCGCTTAAAAAGAGTAGAGCTGCAGTAGCTCAGTGAAAAAACGCATCACTCTTAACCCACGAGTCGTGGGATTGATTACTGGCAGAGTCAATCAGGTATTAATTTTTTACTCTAATTAGTATTCAATATTTGAACAAATTTTCAATTATTTATAATCCTATATAAACAAACAAAATGTCTTTCAAT
The DNA here is from genome assembly GCA_034695685.1 of Galumna lanceata. Lineage (NCBI taxonomy): Eukaryota > Metazoa > Arthropoda > Arachnida > Sarcoptiformes > Galumnidae > Galumna > Galumna lanceata. Next base: position 25,523 of record JAQFZL010000073.1, read on the forward strand.
ATTTTCACTGTTTTCAATTATTCAAATGGTTTAATTAAAAGTAAATATGTTTTTGAAAACAGTGCTTTGAATCAATTATAAATTGATTTTTAGAAGAGTTTATTTAAAATTATTGAAAACTGTTTATATGAATTAAGTGAATCATTTGATCAAAAAGAGTAAATTTTTAATAATAATTTTAATGTTTCAGATGAATTGAAATTGAATCAAAAAAATTCTGATTCTGAATATGAATGTTCACCAAAAAAGGTGAGAATTATGACTACTGGCAGAATCAACCAGGTTCTTTAAACTTTTTCACAGAGAAGCAAAACAATTTTTTTTGATAAATGAAGAAAA
>JAQFZL010000074.1:0-25817 GCA_034695685.1 Galumna lanceata
TAATAATTTGTAAATTAATTTTGGGTTTAATTATTATAAATAATACTAAAACTGTATAAATTTTGAGTCAATTATTTGCCAAATAAAGTACTTTTAATCTACTTTTTTATGATTTAATTAGTTTTTAAAAATTTTTTAATAAAAAAGTGATTCAATAAAGTCATCAAATGATTGGACGGACTCTCAGATGACGTATTGTTTTGATTGTTAGTAAACACAACCAAATGGTGTTTATATTGAAAGACTTGAAAATTAAACGTTTTATTTAATGTTTAAATAATAGTAAGAAAATGTCAAAACTCTTTAAATTTATAAGTTTTGTAAAACAAAACCAAAGTTTTTGTGAAACAAAATCTCAAAATTTAAACGGAAATGAAGTCAAAGAGTTTTATGAAAATCTCGTCTCAAATGATGACCCCATAAATGAAAGGATCAAATCAGAGGTGAATCAAAGATTGCGAACAAAGACTGAGACAAAGATTAAAACAAAGACCAACTCTGACTTATCTCCGAATCAAAAGTTAATTAAATTGGAATCAATTTTCAAATATTGTCAAAATGGAGACCTCGAAGAATGTCGACAATGGATTCAAATGGGATTTGACATCAATATTAAAGACCAATACTTATGGACACCTCTTATGTGTAGTTCATGTGCGGGACATCAGTCTATCGTTAAGTTATTGCTTGAGAACAATGCAGACAAAGAAGCGAAAGACAGAACCGGAAGAACTGCTTTCGATTTGGCTCTTATTAATGGACATCAAAATGTTTGTCAACTGATTAATGATCAGAAGAAGAATAAATCAAATGAACAAAAAACTAATAAAAAGACAAAAACTAATGAAAGAAATAAGGAATTAAAAAATAATAGAAAGTGTGATATCTGTGGACATGAATACAATGGAAGTGATATTAACCACAACTGTTCTATTGTTCACAGAATTCATTTGAAAGACAATCGAAAATTCAATAAATATTTCGGAATTTCTGAAAGTAATAAAGGATTTCAAATGTTATTAAGGAGTGGATGGACGCGAGACAGAGGACTCGGACCCCAAGGCTTAGGAATGACGGCTCCCATCAAAACAGTTCTTAAAAAAGATAGACTCGGTTTGGGTAATGTTCACAACAAACCAAAAGTCACTCATTTTAGTTGTTTTGACGAAACATCTGTCAAACAAAACAAGTGTTCAAAAGAGTTTCAACGAAAACAAATAGAAAAACGAATGAAAAAAATTGAAATTAAGTTCAGACGTGAATTCAAATAATTTTAAATTTATTTTTATTTAAAATATTTTACATATTATTTAAGTAATGCTTTTAAAACTTGAAAGAAATAATTAAACCAATGATTTTTAAGTAGAAATAATTGAAAAACAGTGAACTAAAAGACGATAAGATTTTTTTCCTAAAATTATTTATATATTAATTTTGAAATGCCTTCAAAGGAGCAGAAAATATCATTTTTCTATTTTTGAATTTAAGTCAAAATGATTATTAAAATATCGATTGAATTGAGTGAAGAAATAATGATTCAAATCACAGGAACTTTTGCAGCGAAGAAACGGGAAATGATTTCATGATTTAAATTAAAACCAATTGAATATAAATATAAAATTAACATAGAATTCAGTCGAGATAATCCTGAAAAATAAGACGAATGAACCCCCACTCGCCCTGTAATGGAGTGGCACAGAACGGACACATCGCGTGAAAGCCATTAGTTCCGTGAGGTATCGGCACTTGAGACCAATACCTAAACAATCAAATTTTAATTTAATTCAAAACAAAGAAAAGCCATACCTCGCAGTGCTGTCAGAAGTCATGTGACCGCACGGATTAAACGCGAAAGTTGGACGACAACAGTCAACGTAAAGAGAGGGCTCGATGCCCATGGTCAATTTGACCACTGGGCCCATATCCAGGCACATCGGACACGTTCGACTGTTGCTATTCTTGTTCTGTCCCCACTCATGGAGGCCCTGGACATGACCGCAGTTTAAATAAACGTACGGCTGTTTATCCGCTTCACTCAAAGACGCACTTTTTCTGGGTATCACAAGTGTGTTGAGCCCTACCGGACACTGAGGGCGCGCGGCATTCAATTCGTCTATCATTTCTTCTAAATGCTTTTTGGTTGGAGAAGAGGTCAACCCTTCGGCAGACCTCCATATAAGAGTGGCGCCGCATAAATCAATTAGAGTTCCATCGCTTAATACATTAAACTCATTATCGATTTTAGTTCCCTTTTGAGTCGCGGAACGGGTTTCGCGAACTGAATATATTTCACCGCAAACCGAGACTTCTCTCCAAATGCCTCCGAACTGAGCATTTGGTAAATCATTTGGAGAAGTGTTGTTCGAGAATTTGATCTTTGGATGCATTATTAGTACACCATTAGTGGTGAGACCATCGATTTCGCCGTTTTGTTGCCATTTGGTCGCCTTTTCTCCTAAAAATATATTCCGCGACGAATCAAAACCTGCGGCAAATATCCTGGCGCTGTGCGGAGGCTTTCTATCTATAAGTATACGACACGCGAATCGCGATATTGTACTTTGTTGCACAACCTTCTCTGAACTCGACTTGTTTGGGTCCGACACCATTGTGTCGATCACAACAAAATCGATAGGACTTTCGGACGAACGACCGATCTTTAAGAAAACCATTTATTAATTTCAATGAAACTTATTTTATATGAAATTTTCAAATAACTATCAAATAATTAAGAATATAATAAAACAAAAGATATTCTTTATGTAAGAAAATTGGGAAATACCTGAAACATATCTGTTTCGTCGTCGGCCTGATATTCAACAATAATTGCTTGAGATCTGGACAGTGTATAAGATATCGAGTGTTGAGCCTTGTCTTGAATGGCCTTATTTTCAATGTTTAAAAAATTATTAGAATTTGAAACAAGATATTTATGACTGACTCGAGTCGATTGCGGCTGTTTTACGACATAATGTTTAGACTTTTTGATTCCGTTGGCGTTCGGTCTCTTATAGAGCAAATACTTGCTCTTACGGCGACCTCTTTCGCCCTGAGGAAGGCATCCATTGTATCTAAAGTTAAACAGATATAAGTCTATCATTTATATAATTGTTTGATAAGACAACGAACCCGAGAATAACGAGCTCTCCATAAACGACTGGATAAGACTTTTGATGAAAGGCTTTCGGTTCGTTTGCCATCAAAATCGATGGATTAAAATCACTTTGACTTAAATCGATATTTTGTGGCGAAGACGGACCCGAACTACTCATCGAACGATTTGCCTGTAATTTACTGGAACTCATCGGACGACTGGCATTACTGACCGCTTCTGGTCTATTGGTTTGAGACACAAAGACTGAGTTAGAGCGCAATAAAATAGGATATCTTAACAAATAAAGTGTAAAAAACATAAAACAAATTTTAGTTATCAAAGTTTGCGCTCAGATTAAAGTAAGTCTATTCTTGAGATAAGAATTGATGTTAAAAATCCTCTCTTCCAGTAATTCAAGTTTTGTTCACTTCATTCACGAATTAACACAAAACTTATGAAAAATATTCACTTTTAGTCAAAGGAAAGAAAGAAAAAATAGAAGTCATTTATTAATGAAATTAAATTTTTTAACATTTAATTGAAAAATATCGAGTCTTAAGACAACAAATTTTAGTTTAGCTTAAAATCGCGTTTTATTATCAATTGAACTAAACTTTTGTTAATTTATTTCTATATTATATGGAAACTAATTAAAGCCAACGAAAGCACGACTTTAAAGATTGTTTAACTCATTTCCATAACTCGAATATTAGACCCAAAACTAAAGGTTAGAATTGGGTCACAAACTTGTGTTTAAACTTTAATCGCAATCAAATTAATTGCAAACGAGTTCTCAGGTTTTCAACCCTTATCTCACATTTGGTTTGTTTTTATTTCAGACAACAATTCATTTGTTTAAAACAATTATTATTATTATTATTAAATTTGAACTTTTAATCAAAACTCTGAATAAAAACGTTTTGTTTTAGAGCTATAAAACGCTTTGTTTAACAAAATATTTGATTAAACAAATTATGTTTAACTTAAACATAGCTAACAATTAACAACATTTTGACGGTTCATATCATAATGAAAGAGTAAAATCGAGCATGGTCATTTGTCATACAATGGTCACTCAATGGTCATCTATTGTCCATTCATTAATTGTTGACTAAATGGATAAAATCTAAGATTTAATTGTTAACAATAAGAGGTCTAAAGTTTTTCAATTGATTTATAATTAATTATTTGAATAAAATTTTTGTTAAATAAATGATAAGAAAAGAGTATTGAATGACAAATATGTTGTGAAGAAGTGATCTCAGGAGTGATCAGCTGTTCTTCTGTTGATTCAATGCTTTCTTTCATTGACTTATATAAAAGTTGATAAAAACTAATTCAGTTTTAAAAGATTATTAAAAATTCAATGAAATCATTGTTTTATAATTTAATTTATATAAAAATTAAGGCTTTTTTTGAATCAAATATTGGGTAAAATGAGTGAAAGACTCACTTTAAATGGTCGGGCATTTCATTGATGAACGAAGTCATGGATCAGTTATAGTGATTAACAATATTCACACACATGTCTCAAGAGGTCAAACAAATGATTTTCATTTGAATGAGTGGTTCAATGAATGAGTTTTTGGCAAAATATTAAAAGATTTGTCTTCACTGCAATCACTCCAATAATTATTGAGTCATTTGATTGAAGATCTTTTTATTTACAAAAATTCATTCATTCATTACGTTTGCGTCAAATTTCGGGTTTTGCGACATTCAATCAATACGTAATTTTAATATGTTTTTGAATTAAATATTTTTGGCTAATTTTAAGTAATTAAACAAATAATAACTTTAAAATTGAAGAATAAAATTTGAAACAAAATTAATGATTAAAATGTAATACTTATTATATTAAGAAAATCTAAATTAAAATTGTTTTATAAGTTTCTCTTTTACGTACCTTTGCTTTTAAGACAATAACGAAGTAAAGGAATGTTTTGTGAAGTGATTGACACTCAATTCCCACTCGTTTTAAGATATCTTCAAAGTTTACAAAAGTTAACGTTTTCAATATTAGACAGTAATAAATAACAATACTCTTTGTAACTAAACCTTAAAAGTGGTAAACCTTATTCTCACAAAACATTATAAGGATAATCATCTGATGAATGAATGACTCACAATAGTGTTGTCATTAAGAGTAAAAGTTTTTGAAAGTTTCATATAAAACACATATTAAATACTATAAATACATTGATATATATTTCTGACTTAAAGTCCAATCTTTCATAACATAGACTCTATATGTCATAGTTTTAAAAATTATTTATCTATTTATTTATGTTTAACTTTAATAATGAAAAGGATTTGTATAAAAGTGTTGACACATTTGAACACTAATATTATTTTATCGAAACCTCCCCTCAAGTGTTGTCATAAACTCTTGTCTTACGATAAGAATTGAAAATTTTTTATATTTGTTTTAATTTATTTGTAATTTAAATAAAAATTGAAAAGTTGTTTAACATTTAAGATAAAATGTCTGATAATCTGGAGTCCGGGCAGGACTCCGGTCACCAGTCGTTGCCGAGTGAAGGCAGTATACCCGCCGTCGCTTTGGTTGACGTACAGGTTGTCATTAATTATATAAAACGTGTGGTGCCGGCACTCCTCGAAGATGACAATGTTATGCACCCATCGCTCGACGCAGTCCTCAAGAATGAGACAACTGTCGACAAACTTAAAAAGTTTATATCTGACGGACAGATGCGTTCTGTTCTCATCCAGAGGTCGTCTTCAAAAGGTTTGACATTTGTTTAACTTTTTTTTATTAAAAAAAATCTAAAAATTAAATACAATATTTAGAAGAAGAAGAAGTATCGGTGGAATCCGTTGGTGACACTGAAGACAATGTCGTTTATTCGATCTTAGAAGAGGTCCGATTCCTTCACGCGAAGATCAATAGCGTTGTTCTCATTAAAAGAGGTCTCGTATTGGAGGCCGAGAAGAATATCTCACAACAGCTTCGAGTAATGAATTTGAACGACGCGTCGCCCTATGAAACACTCCATTCGTATGTGTCCGCAGCCGTCGCCCCATATTTCAAATCCTATGTGAAAGAGACCGGAAGAGCCGAAAGGTTTGCCATTATTTGTTGAGTTATTAGTTTGAATTTAATGTATTTCGTCTCAAAATAACAATAAATTCAAATTCAGTTTATATGATATCATTTAATTAATATTGTGGTCAACAGAGACGGCGACAAAATGGCTCCGACTGTAGAGAAAAAGATTGCCGAACTGGAAATGGGTCTCTTACATCTTCAACAAAATATAGACATCCCTGAAATCAGTCTTCAAATTCATCCACTGATTATCTCTGCAATGAAGAAATGCGGAGAAGAGAGCCGTCGCATTACTGTCGATGATTTCGGGGATAAAGTTAATGATTCAGTATTTTTGAATCAACTCCAGAGTGGAGTCAATCGTTGGATTCGAGAGATTCAAAAAGTGACAAAACTGGATCGCGACCCCTCTTCCGGTACTGCTATACAAGAAATCAGTTTTTGGTTAAATCTCGAGAGGGCTTTACTCAGAATTCAAGAGAAAAGAGAGAGTTCGGAAGTGGCCATAACTTTAGAAATTCTTAAAAACGGTAAACGATTTCACGCAACCGTTAGTTTTGATGCCGACACTCGACTGAAAGAGGCGCTCTCCACTGTCAGTGACTACAATCCCCTTATGAAAGATTTCCCACTCAATGACTTATTGGCCGCAACAGAATTAGACAAAATTAGAATCGCTTTGCAGTCAATATTCCAACACTTGAGGAAAATCCGAAACACAAAATACCCGATTAAAAGAGCACTTAAACTAATGGAAGCCATTTCTCGTGACCTAATGTCACAAATGCTGAAAGTGTTGGGCACTCGTCGAATGATGCACATCCCTTTCGATGAGTTTGAGCGCGTCGTCTCCGCCTGTTTTGATGTTTTCATCACTTGGGACGACGAATACGACAAACTTCAGGGGCTTATGAGAGATATCGTTAAGAAGAAGAGAGAAGAACACTTGAAAATGGTTTGGAGAATAAATTTGGCGCACAAACGGCTTCAGTCACGAATGGAACAGATGCGCAAATTCCGTCGACAACACGAACAGCTCAGAGCAGTTATTGTTCGTGTCTTAAGACCTGCCATTAAAACTGTAAAAGAGAGCGAAACTATAAGTGATGTCAATTCAGAGAAAGACTCAACTCTTTCTTCACTCGACTCTGCAGATATGAATGCCATCGAAGAAGTGAATTCTGCGTATGAACTCGTCAAAGAAGTCGACGCTCTCGATATTAGTAAAGAGGGTACCGACTCATGGGAGGCATCGATGAAACGCTATGAAGAACGCATAGATCGGGTTGAGGCTCGAATCACTGCTAAATTGAGGGATCAGTTGGGGATCGCTAAGAATGCTAACGAAATGTTCAGAATATTTTCTCGTTTCAACGCTCTATTCGTTAGGCCTCATATAAGAGGCGCTATTCGTGAATATCAGACGCAACTCATTCAAAGAGTGAAGGATGATATCGAAGCGCTTCACGAAAAGTTTAAAGTGCAATACCCGCAGAACAAGGCCTGCAAAATGAGTCGCGTTAGAGATTTACCCCCCATTTCTGGTTCTATTGTTTGGGCCAAACAAATCGAAAGACAACTATCAGTTTATATGAAAAGAGTTGAAGACGTTTTAGGAAAGGGATGGGAGAACCACGTCGAGGGGCAGAAACTGAAGAGCGACGCCGACAGCTTTAGAATGAAACTCAACACTCAGGGAATATTTGATGAGTGGACTCGAAATGTACAACAGAGACAACTGAACGTCTCGGGCCGTATCTTCAATATCGACAGCTTTAGGTCAAAGAGTGGAAAAGGAAGTGTTCTTAAACTTCGAGTTAATTTTATGCCTGAAATCATAACTTTGGCCAAAGAAGTGCGAAATTTGCGAAGTTTAGGTTTTAGAGTGCAGTTGGGAATTGTTAATAAAGCGCATCAGGCGAACCAACACTACCCGTTTGCCGTCTCTCTTATTGAAACAGTGAAGTCATATGAGAGAGCCTGTGAGAAAGTGGAACAGAGGCCTACCGTCGCACTATTAGTCGCTGGCCTTAAGCGTGACGTACAAGACTTGATCTGTGAAGGGGTTGGACTCGTTTGGGAGTCTTATAAACGCGATTCATATGTTCAACGTTTAGCTGAGAGTGTCTTTAATTTCCAGGAAAAAGTAGACGAATTGCTTGATGTCGCCGAACAGATTGAAATCGAAGTTAGAAGTATTGAAGGCTGTAGTTATAGCACAACTGTTTTCTCAGAAATTCTCAATAAAATACAAAAAGCAGTCGACGACTTAAGTTTACAGCGATATTCAAATTTGAGTGAATGGGTGTCCCGTTTAGACGAAGATATTGAGATGAAACTGGCCGTCAGACTCGAGGCTGGAATTAGAGCCTGGACTCAGGCTTTACTCGGAAAACAAGAGGACGATTTAGACGCTCTCACAGATACTGATTCACCGACGACTCCAATCGTTAAACCGGGCGGCGATCCTAAGATACAAAAGTTGATTCACGAAATTCGAATAACGAATCAAGTAATGTATGTGAGCCCCAGTGTAGAGGAGGCCCGTTTCAATCTAATGCATCAGTTGTTTGCCTGGGAAAACGTCGTACTCACTCTAAACAGAATTGAAAGCACTCGATATCAGGTCGGGTTAGACCGACCGGTGGCCCCACAATATAAGGGTCTTCTAAATCGAATGCCTGAAGGGGTGACTGTTTTAGATTCAGCCTATGAGGCCATTGAAGATAAAATTAAACAAATGCAAGAATATATCACACAATGGCTAACATACCAATCATTATGGGATTTACAGCCGGATATGTTATACTCGAAATTAGGAGAAAACACTTCTCGTTGGATGAATACTTTGGTCGAAATAAAGAAATCGCGAACCACTTTCGATACGACAGAAACACGTAAAGAGATCGGACCCATAATTGTAGACTACGCTAAAGTACAGTCTAAAGTTACCCTAAAATACGACTCCTGGCATAAAGAAGTTCTGAGCAAATTTGGAGGACTTCTCGGCAATGAAATGACTGGACTTCACTCAATCATATCTAAGTCAAGAACTGAATTAGAACAGCACTCAATCGATACGGCGAATACCAAAGAAGCCGTCACTTTCATTACTTATGTTCAGTCCTTAAAGAATAAGACTCGTCAGTGGGAACGACAGGTCGACACATATAAAGAGGGTCAAAGAATTTTGGAGCGCCAGCGCTTCCAATTCCCTAACAATTGGCTTCACGTCGACAACATTGAAGGCGAATGGAGTGCTTTCAATGAAATTATGAAACGAAAAGACGCGTCTATTCAACAACAAGTCTCAAGTCTTCAGGTGAAGATTGTGGCCGAAGACAAGTCTGTCGAATCTCGAACTCTTGATTTCCTTCATGAATGGGAGAGAGGAAAACCCGTTGAAGGGTCTACTGTTCCCAAAGAAGCACTCAATAAACTTACTATTTTTGAAACGAAATTCAATCATTTGAGGGAAGATCGCGATAACGTTCTTCGAGCAAAAGAAGCGCTCGAATTGTTTGAACCCGGTTTGGCTCCGGTCAGTGCCAGCGATGAGAAACTTCAAGTGGCTCTCGAAGAACTTCAAGACTTAAAAGAGGTTTGGAGTGAATTATCCAAAGTTTGGGAGCAAATAGATTTGCTGAAAGAGCTTCCCTGGCTTTCAGTACAGCCCCGAAAAATTAGACAGCAATTGGATGGACTCGTTAGTCAATTGAAGGATATGCCGGCCCGACTCAGACAATATGCATCTTATGATTTCGTTAAACGTCTTCTTCAGTCGTACACAAAAGCAAATCTTTTAATTATTGAATTGAAATCGGATGCACTCAAAGAGCGTCATTGGAGACAATTGACGCGTCAGCTCAATGTCCAATGGATTCTCTCAGAACTAACTCTCGGACAGGTTTGGGACGTTGATCTTCAACGCAATGAATCGACGGTCAAAGATATAATTTTGGTGGCACAGGGAGAAATGGCTCTCGAAGAATTCTTGAAGCAGGTCCGGGAGGCCTGGCAGGGATATGAACTCGATTTAGTTAATTATCAAAATAAGTGTCGAATAATTCGTGGATGGGATGACCTCTTTAACAAAGTTAAAGAACATATCAATTCAATTACAGCTATGAAACTTTCCCCGTATTATAAAGAGTTCGAAGAGGACGCCCTTTCGTGGGAAGAGAAACTCAATCGAATCAATGGTCTCTTTGATGTCTGGATTGACGTTCAAAGACGTTGGGTTTATTTGGAGGGAATCTTTAGTGGAAGTTCTGATATTCAAGCCTTACTTCCAGTCGAGACCTCACGATTTCAAAGCATTAGTTCAGAGTTTTTGACTTTAATGAAAAAAGTGTCGAAGAGTCCAATGGTTATGGATGTCCTTAATATTCCTGGAGTTCAGAGATCTTTAGAACGTTTAGCAGATCTTTTGGGTAAAATTCAAAAAGCTTTGGGCGAATACCTCGAAAGGGAGCGCTCATCGTTTCCCCGCTTTTATTTCGTTGGCGACGAAGATTTACTTGAAATCATTGGGAACAGTAAAAACATTCCTCGCCTTCAGAAACATTTCAAGAAAATGTTTGCCGGCGTTTCATCCATTATACTTAATGAAGACTACACTTGTGTGTTAGGTCTGTGCTCTAAGGAAGGAGAAGAAGTAAGATTTTTCACTCCTATCTCTATTCTGGAACATCCAAAGATAAATGAATGGCTGACTCTTCTCGAGAGAGAAATGCGGATAACTTTAGGAAAACTATTGGCGTCTGCCGTCGCAGAAATCGCTCCCTTTAGAAGTGGAAACATTGATATTGAAAAGTTCGTGGAATGGTTGGATAAATACCAGTCACAGATCATAACTCTCGCCGCACAGATCTCATGGTCTGAATACGTTGAGAACACACTTTCGCAGATCAGTAATCAAAACATGAAAACAAATGAATTACTTGAAAATGTGTTACAATCGGTTCAATTGACGCTCAATGTGTTGGCCGACTCTGTACTTCAAGAACAGCCACCACTTCGTCGTAAAAAGTTAGAACATCTCATCACTGAATTTGTCCACAAAAGAGATGTCACGCGATCTCTAATCAAAAACAATGTCTGTTCTCCGAAATCATTTGATTGGTTGTCTCGAATGAGGTTTTACTTCGATCCGCGACAAAACGATGTCTTACAGCAGTTGTCTATACATATGGCGAACGCAAAGTTCAACTATGGTTTTGAATATTTAGGAGTTCAGGACAAACTCGTTCAAACGCCTCTTACAGATCGATGTTATCTGACTATGACTCAGGCATTGGAGGCCCGTTTAGGTGGTTCGCCTTTCGGACCGGCGGGAACAGGAAAAACCGAGTCTGTTAAAGCTTTAGGCAATCAATTGGGAAGATTTGTTTTAGTCTTCAATTGCGACGAAACTTTCGATTTTCAAGCAATGGGTCGTATTTTTGTGGGTTTATGTCAAGTGGGCGCCTGGGGTTGCTTTGATGAATTCAATCGACTCGAGGAACGAATGCTTAGCGCTGTCTCACAACAGATTCAGATGATTCAGGAGACCCTCAAAAATCTCAACAATAAAACAGAACTAACAGTTGAATTAATAGGAAAACAGGTGCGACTCAACTCTGATATGGCGATATTCATAACAATGAATCCGGGCTACGCCGGAAGATCTAATTTGCCCGACAATCTAAAGAAGTTGTTCCGTTCTCTGGCAATGAATAAACCCGACCGACAACTAATCGCAGAAGTAATGCTCTTCTCTCAAGGCTTTCGAACGGCAGAGAAATTGGCCACAAAAATAGTTCCATTCTTTAAACTCTGTGACGAACAGCTTTCAAATCAATCTCACTATGATTTTGGTCTTCGAGCCCTTAAGAGTGTTTTGGTCAGCGCCGGTAACATTAAAAGAGACCGAATTCAGAAAATCAAAGAAGACATGAGAGAAAGAGGTGAAGGGGATCAGATCAATGAGGCTCTCATTGCAGAACAATTACCCGAACAGGAGATTCTTATTCAAAGTGTTTGTGAGACAATGGTTCCAAAACTCGTTGCCGAAGACATTCCTCTACTATTTTCTTTATTATCCGATGTTTTTCCTGGAATCAAATACACGAGGGCTGAGATGAAGGGTTTGAAAGAACAGATCATAAAAGTCTGTCGCGAAATGTATTTAGTCTGTGATTATGACGACGAGACCACATCTGAAGACAATAACGCCAGTTCTTGGATGGCAAAAGTGCTTCAATTATATCAAATTTCGCAATTAAGTCACGGTTTAATGATGGTCGGCCCCAGTGGTAGTGGTAAGTCGACTGCCTGGAGAGCTCTCCTCAGAGCTTTAGAACGGTATGACGGCGTTGAAGGCATCGCTCATGTAATCGATCCAAAGGCCATCTCAAAAGAAGCACTCTATGGAACATTAGATCCAAATACTCGCGAGTGGACCGACGGTTTGTTTACTCATATTCTGCGTAAGATTATAGACAATGTGAGGGGAGAGATAAACAAAAGACAATGGATTATATTTGATGGAGACGTTGATCCCGAATGGGTTGAAAATCTCAATAGTGTTTTAGACGACAATAAATTGTTGACACTTCCAAACGGTGAACGACTGAGTATTCCTCCAAACGTCAGAATTATGTTTGAAGTCCAGGATCTGAAGTTCGCCACTTTGGCCACTGTCTCGCGCTGTGGAATGATTTGGTTCAGTGAAGATGTTTTGTCCACAGAAATGATTTTTGAGAATTTCTTCCTCCGTTTACGAAATATTGCTTTGGAAGACATCGAAGACGATTTCCCCACTTATGGCACAAAGAAAAAGAGGTCTGAACACGAAATCAATCAAAACGAGGCATTACATCCGGGCCTTCAGACCCAACAAGACTTTGCAAATATTCTTCAGGCATTTTTCACATCTGATGGACTCGTTGTGAGAGCATTAGAGTTTGCATCAAAACAAGAGCACATTATGGACTTCACTCGATTACGGGCTCTGAGCAGTTTGTTCTCAATGTTGAACCAGTCGTGTCGAAACATTTTGAACTACAATCACAATCACCCCGACTTTCCGATGCAACACGACTTACTTGAGAAGTATATCCCCCGATCGCTAGTTTATGGCCTTCTCTGGTCGTTCGCCGGCGACGCAAAACTAAAAGTCAGGTGTGATTTGGGAGACTTCATTCGAAGCATTACAACTATTCCTTTGCCGCCACCAAATGCCGCCATTCCTCTCATTGATTATGAGGTGACATTCAATGGTGAGTGGTCTCTATGGCAAAACAAAGTGCCACAAATAGAAGTCGAAACCCATAAAGTGGCCGCACCCGATGTGGTGGTGCCAACAGTTGATACTGTAAGACACGAATCTTTATTGAACACATGGCTCGCAGAACACAAGCCTTTAGTACTTTGTGGTCCTCCCGGTTCTGGAAAAACAATGACACTCTTTAGTTCACTTCGATCACTACCAGATATGGAAGTCGTTGGTCTCAACTTCTCGAGTGCCACAACTCCTGAACTGTTGCTTAAGACATTTGATCACTACTGCGAATATCGAAAGACACCGAATGGAGTGATATTATCCCCGATTCAGATCGGAAAGTGGCTCATATTGTTTTGCGATGAAATTAATTTACCACAGGTTGACAAATACGGAACCATTCGAGTGATTTCATTCTTAAGACAACTCGTTGAATGCGGTGGATTCTACCGCACAACAGACCAAACTTGGGTTCGATTGGAACGCATCCAATTTGTGGGCGCCTGTAACCCACCGACAGACCCGGGAAGAAAACCTCTTTCACATAGATTTTTACGTCACGTTCCGGTCATATATGTTGACTATCCGGGAGAGACTTCTCTCAAACAAATTTATGGAACATTTAACAGAGCAATGCTAAGAATAGTTCCGGCTTTAAGAGCTTATGCCGAGCCCTTGACTTCTGCAATGGTTGAGTTTTATTTAATATCTCAGGAAAGGTTCACACAAGACATGCAACCCCATTACGTTTATTCTCCGCGAGAGCTGACCCGTTGGGTTCGCGGTATTGTTGAAGCGATTCGACCGCTCGAAACTCTAACAGTCGAAGGTTTGGTTCGACTCTGGGCTCACGAAGCGCTCCGTCTATTTCAGGATAGATTAGTAGAAGACGTGGAAAGAATATGGACTGACGAACACGTCGACCTCATTGCTCTCAAACATTTCCCTAATATTGACAGACAACCAGCACTCGTTCGACCCATTCTTTACAGCAATTGGTTGTCAAAAGACTACATTCCTGTCGATCGCGAAGAACTTCGAGAGTTTACAAAAGCGAGACTCAAAGTCTTCTATGAAGAAGAACTCGACGTTTCTCTGGTTTTGTTTAATGAAGTATTGGATCACGTCTTGAGAATCGACCGAATTTTCCGTCAGCCTCAGGGACACGTCCTTCTCATTGGTGTGAGCGGTGCCGGAAAAACAACTCTTTCTCGTTTTGTTGCCTGGATGAATGGTCTCAGTGTCTTTCAAATCAAAGTTCACAACAAATATTCGGCCGCAGATTTTGATGAAGACTTACGTCAAGTGTTGCGGCGGTCGGGCTGTAAAGATGAGAAGATTTGCTTCATTTTAGATGAATCTAATGTTATGGACTCAGGATTTCTCGAACGAATGAACACTTTGTTGGCCAACGGAGAAGTTCCGGGTCTTTTCGAAGGCGACGAATTTACTACTCTTATGACTCAAATCAAAGACGCGTCTCAAAGGGAAGGACTTATGCTCGACTCTAACGAAGAGCTTTACAAATGGTTTACACATCAAGTGATAAAAAATCTTCACGTCGTCTTCACAATGAATCCGTCCTCTGAAGGGCTTAAAGATAGAGCTGCGACATCGCCCGCACTCTTTAATCGTTGTGTTCTTAATTGGTTCGGAGACTGGACTAATGAAGCCCTCTTTCAAGTCGGGCGAGAGTTCACTCAAAAATTGGATATCGATAGTACAAAATGGGTGACACCCAGTTATTTTCCGGCGGCTTTTACTGGTTTCACTTCAAATCCTTCACATAGAGATGCGGTTATCAACGCTTTCGTTTATATCCACCAAACACTACATCACGCAAATGAACGATTACTAAAACGCGGAGGAAGAGTAACAACAATAACTCCGCGACATTATCTCGATTTCATCAACCATTACGTCAAACTTTATTATGAGAAGTGCTCTGAACTGGAAGAGGAACAGTTGCACCTCAATGTCGGTCTCTCTAAAATTAGAGAAACTGTAGAACAGGTCGAAGAACTACAAAAGTCTTTGGCCTCAAAGAGCAATGAATTGGAAGCTAAAAACCAGGCGGCGAACGCCAAACTCAGGGAAATGCTTAAAGACCAACAGGAGGCCGAACGCAGGAAAGTCGAAGCCCAAGATATCCAACAAATGCTTAAAGTAAATTAACTCAAAATCTTTGCAAATGTTTTTATTTCTATTCTCTTAAAACCAGAAACAAGAAGTTTCTATCGGAGAGAAGACCAACGAAGTGATGGCAGACTTGGCTAAAGTGAAACCCGCCGTAGAAGAAGCACAACAAGGTTTGTCTTCATTCTTTCTGAAGCATAAGTCCTTCACATAATCACTAAAACTTGCTTTTCATGCACTGATTTCAGCACTAAAATTGTATAAAAATACTTATCACTCAAACAGTTCTCTTTTGTTTCTGATTTTTAGCTTTTATTTAATGATTTTATGATTTTATTTGAAATTTATTTGATTTTGTTTTTCATTTTCTAGCGGTTCAATCAATTAAGAAACAGAATTTAGTAGAGGTTAGATCTATGACAAACCCACCTCATGCCGTTAAGTTAGCCCTCGAATCAATTTGTCTTTTGTTGGGAGAGTTTTCTGCTGAATGGAAAGTTATTCGTTCAGTTCTAATGAGGGATAACTTCATATCAACCATCGTTTCCTTCCAAACCGATAAAATCACGTAAGAATTCATAACAATTATATTCATTGATATAGCGGTGAAAGCCATAAAACGCCAGCACTTAGTGGAGGTTCGTTCAATGAGTAACCCTCCACTACCGGTCAAGATCTGTCTCGAGTCGATTTGTCTATTGTTGGTCGAACCATCCAATGACTGGAAACTCATCCGAAGTGTTATAATTCGGGATAATTTTATTCCGAATATAATTAGTTTTTCTGCCGAACATATTTCGTAAGAGTTGTCTCTCATTTGGTTTTCAATCAATTGATGTCTTTATTTTTGGTCTTTTATTTTATTAATTTTAAAATTTTGTTTTAAGAAATTATTAAAATAATCTCTTTTGTAGGGATGATATTCGACAGAAAATGATTAACAAATATCTGAATAATCCGGACTATAACTTCGAGAAAGTGAACAGAGCGAGTCTTGCCTGTGGACCACTCGTCAAGTGGGCCATAGCTCAGGTCAATTATGCTGATATGCTCAACAAAATAGAACCCCTTAGAAATGAATTAAGTAATTTGGAGGCCGAGGCACAGGTCAATAAAAATAAAGCGGCGGAAACGGACAGAATTATCAATCAATTGGAAAAGAGTATCGCATCTTATAAGGAAGAGTATGCAAATTTAGTGAGTCAGGCACAGGCCATCAAAACGGATTTGGCAGCAGTTCAGTCAAAAGTTGATCGAAGTATAGCTCTCCTCAAAAGTCTAAGCAATGAAAGGGAACGATGGGAACAGTCGAGTGAGACTTTTAAGAATCAGATGCAAACTATTGCTGGCGATGTACTGCTTTCATCGGCATTCCTCGCATACGCCGGTTATTTTGACCAACAGTACCGACAAAGTCTTTTCAACAGCTGGTGTTCTCATTTGCAAAACGTTAACATACAGTTCAGATCGGATTTAGCGCGAACTGAATACTTGTCGACGGCTGACGAAAGACTCCGATGGCAGGCAAACAATTTACCCTCCGATGAATTGTGTACTGAAAACGCAATAATGTTAAAGCGGTTCAACAGATATCCCTTAATTATTGACCCTTCAGGTCAGGCAACCAAATTCCTGCTCAGCGAATATGAAGGCAAACGTATAACAAAAACGAGTTTCTTAGACGACTCTTTCCGTAAAAACCTGGAAAGTGCTCTTCGTTTTGGTAATCCATTATTAGTTCAGGACGTCGAAAGTTATGACCCGATTCTTAATCCTGTATTGAATCGAGAGGTGCGAAAGACTGGCGGAAGAGTTTTGATTACTTTAGGAGATCAAGACATCGATCTCTCGCCGTCGTTCTGCATATTCTTATCGACAAGAGATCCAACCGTTGAATTTCCGCCCGACATATGTTCGCGCGTAACTTTTGTTAACTTTACGGTCACCAGAAGTAGTCTTCAGTCTCAATGTCTCAATCAAGTGCTGAAAGTGGAGAGACCTGACATCGATGAGAAACGTTCAGATCTGCTCAAACTTCAGGGAGAATTTCACGTCAAACTTAGGCAATTGGAGAAGTCTCTCCTTCAGGCTCTCAATGATGCGAAGGGACGTATTCTCGACGACGACAGTATTATAAGTACTCTCGAAAAACTTAAGAACGACGCGGCGGACATCTCTAAGAAAGTTGAAGAAACCGATAAAGTAATGGCTGAAGTCGACGCTGTGTCTCAACAATATATGCCTTTATCTCAAGCCTGTAGTTCCATATACTTTACATTAGAGGGTCTAAATCAGGTCCATTTCCTCTATCAATATTCTCTTCATTTCTTTTTGGATATTTATAACGACGTTTTAACTAATAATCCGTTACTGAATAACATAACTGAACCAAACGCTCGCCTCTCAGCCATTACTCATTCTCTCTTCGAAGTGAGTTTAACCACATTTTTGATTATTTTAGTAATTCTAATAAATTAATTGTTTAGGTGGTATACCTTCGAGTGACTCGAGGAATGCTTCACGAAGATTGGCTCGTTTTTGCTCTACTTCTCTGCAAAATATATTTGAGAGTCTTTTCGAGGTAAGTTTTTTCCATCAGAATATTTTTTAAAATTTTCTTTCAAAAGTGAACCCAATTTTGAGAATGAATTCGATCACTTAATGCGCGGTCGCGAAGGCATTCTTCCGGGACAGCCCACCATTTATGTTGAGAGCCTTAATTCAGATCAATTGGAAGGAGCGACGGCTCTCTCAAAACTAATTGGATTTAAGAAATTACAGGAAAAGATAAATTCATTTAAAGAATTTGAAGAATGGGTTCAAAGTAGTTCTCCGGAAACAAATGTTCCACAATTTTGGGAAGAGTCGAGACCATTGACACCAATTGGAACTGCAATGTATCAGTTATTAGTGATTCAAGCCTTTAGACCGGACAGAGTTATAGCTATGGCTAATCAGGTGATTAACACTATTCTGGGCACAGACTTCCTTCACGCGGCAGAATCTGAACTAAATTTCGGTGCAATCATTGAAAAGGAGGTGAAAGCTTCTACACCTGTTCTCATGTGCTCTGTTCCGGGCTATGACGCCAGCGGTAAAGTCGATGATTTGGCGGCCGAACAAAATAAGACAATTACTTCGATAGCAATCGGTTCGGCCGAAGGGTTCAATCAGGCGGAGAAGGCTATCAATTCTGCGTCAAAGAGTGGAAAATGGGTTCTCTTAAAGAACGTTCATTTGGCGCCTCAATGGCTGATCCAATTGGAGAAGAAGTTACATACTTTGCAAACACATCCCGGTTTCCGTTTATTTTTAACTTTGGAAATCCATCCCAAAGTTCCAGTAAATCTGTTACGCGCCGGACGTATATTTGTGTTCGAACCGCCGCCGGGAATTCGTTCTAATTTATTGCGAACTTTTAACACAATTCCCGCCTCACGAATGATGAGAGCACCGAACGAAAGGTCACGACTTTATTTTCTTCTTTCATGGTTTCACGCCATCGTTCAGGAAAGACTTCGATACTGTCCTCTCGGATGGTCTAAAAGATATGAATTTAATGAATCAGACCTTCGTGTGGCGTGCGATACACTCGACACTTGGATCGATACCGTCGCTATGGGTCGAACTAATTTACCGCCAGAAAAGGTTCCCTGGGATGCCATCGGAATTCTGTTCGGTCAGTGCATATATGGCGGCAAAATCGACAACGACTTCGACCAAAGGCTTTTGACTTCTTTCATCAATAAGTTATTCACTTCTAAGAGCTTTGACGCCGACTTTGCACTGGTTTCTGGTGTTGAGGTCACAGAAGACGGCAAGACTTCAATTTCAGTGCCCGAAGGCATTCTCCGTAGAGATCAGTTCTTGAATTGGGTCGAGTCTTTACCTGACAGACAGACCCCTTCGTGGTTAGGACTTCCGAATAATGCAGAGAAAGTGCTTTTGACTAATTCTGGAACAGATTTGATCGCAAAACTTCTTAAACTACAACTTCTTGAAGACGACGACGACATTTTGTTGCAAACACAGGAAGGAATGAAAACCAAACGCGACTCCTCTGATGGAAGGCCCGCGTGGATGAGAACTCTTTTGAATTCAGCGAACACTTGGCTTAGAGTTGTGCCAAACTCTCTCCAGACTATGAGGAGAACATCAGAAAACATAAAAGAACCGCTTTATCGATACTTCGAACGAGAAGTCAATATGGCATCAAAACTGCTTGAAGTGGTCAGACATGACTTAGAAGACGTTCAACTCATCTGTAAGGGAGAGAAGAAACAAACCAATTATCACAGAGAGATCATTGCATTCCTCGCAAAAGGAATGATTCCAAACCATTGGCGTAAATATACAGTTCCACAAACCTGTACTGTCATTCAGTGGATCACAGACTTCACGGATCGCATAAAACAACTGCAAAAAGTGTCCTCTTCTTCAAGTCTTAATCTAAAGGTTTTAATCCTAAATTGACTATATTTTGCATTTCATTATTATATCAAATATTATATAAACATAGAATTTGAACATATGGTTGGGCGGACTCTTCAATCCTGAGGCTTATATAACGGCTACGCGTCAATATGTGGCGCAGGCCAATGGATGGTCTCTCGAAGAACTTATGCTCGAAGTATTGATATCTGATTCAAATAAAACCACAGAATCAGATGACGGAACTTTTGGAGTGACCGGTATTTAAACTTTGCTATAAATTGATGTAAAACTAATTATATGTGGAACAGGTCTGAAACTACAGGGGGCCACCACTAAGAACAATAAACTTTACCTGACATCCACTATATTCACTGATTTGACCCTCACTTCTCTTCGATGGCTTCGGTAATGATTTATACGAATTATTATTATTTCTAAAATTATTTTGTCTTTTAGTTTAAATTCCGATTCAAAACCAACGAATAAAAAGGTTTGGAATAAGTTTTGAAAATTTCCAGAGATTTCATTCGGATTTTATATTCTTTAGGTGACTCTTCCGGTGTATCTAAACTCTACGCGCGGAGAACTTCTCTTTTCAGTGGACTTGGATTTGGGCGACAATCAGAACGCCTACAGTTTTTACGAAAGTGGAGTCGCTTTTATTGCAGCCATCGTTTGAAACTATTAGACATCAATTCATTTAATTATGAATTTTTAATTTTATTTAAATAAAAATTACTTCAAATTTAATAAATATTTGATTTTTATTAATTTTTACAATTATTTTGAGAATTACCTCTTATTTGTCTGTTAAGTATAAAAACTAAACGACGATTAGAGTCGTCCTTCCGTTCAATACATTCTGAAATGGGTTTTAAACAGTTTGAGGGAAACAATAAAATGGGATTACCTTTCCTTCGGTTGTGAAACAGATATATTTGAAGCGAATTATTTTCCTTCTGATCTCATCGACAGTGACTTCAGCGGTCACTTCTTCACCGATATATAGGGGTTCAGTGAAATTCATAGTCATTTCTACGATGACAGCGCCCGGACCTGTCATTGACCTCAAATTTATTTTCATTTTAAACTATAACCAAAACTGACAAATAATTGACAATTTGTCAGTTCATATGATATTTAAATGATGTCTACATTTAAAGTACATCTGAAGTAAATCTTTAACTAAATTTTGTTTACAAAACTCAATAATTTATTCATTTTCTAAAAATTATAGGTTTTATTAGTCATATAATTTCTAAATATTGAGTCGATTATACTTATGATTAGGTTTTAGTATTATTTTAGTTAATTAACATAAAGAGGGAGGAAATGCAAACCTGGAAGGACTGTCCCCAACACCGCTGACACCAAACTTTTAATTTAGAAATTAATTAAATCTAAATTTTTAACAAAATTTAAGAACAAAAATACCCGTTTGTAAGCATTCCGTGAACTATAGGTTTACCGAACTTTGTTTCCGAACAGAACTTGTGGTCAAAATGTAGTGGATTTGAATCTCCGCTCAGTTTTGCGAATGTCTTCACATCCTCTTCGGTAAATGTTTTGGTCAATCGAGCGGTGGATCCGATGTTTATTGATTTTAAGTACCTTTTGGTCAAAGAATTGTTCAAAACTTTGTGTTCATAAAAATGTTTAAAAATTAATTTTGAGTTTAAAAATGATTTCATTGTATTTAAGAAATTAAATCAAAAGTGAATTTCAATTTAATTAAAATATTTATTATTTGTATTAAAATATGAATTAATAAAACAAAACTTATATCAGATTTAAAGGGATTTTGTTTTAAAAGCCAAACATAAACAGAAACACATGACTTGAATGTGACGTAAAGGTATAGCCAGGAGTTCTAAAAAGTAAAGGCAAACTACCGCTGGCAGTGCCCGTTATTGGAAGTGCCATTAAAGTTAGAGGCACTAAATCCCCCCATTACCTGGCTAACGGGGGTACTCCCTAGCCCTGTGCCTCAACCGTGCGAACAGGAATGTGCAAACGGGAGACACTCTATTTTTTGACGCTAGTGGACACTAACCTGAGCAGATCCGCCGATTTTATATAGCGATCTAATGTTCAGATGTGTCACAAGACACGCACCTCCACTATAAAGTTTTCCCACTCTTATATAAACCCCTCAAACATAGCTATTACTGATATTTCAGTTTTTAATTTTTATTATTAAAATTATCTTGTTATATTACTTTTCAAATAAAAAAATCATAAAATAAATTTACATAATACTATTTGTTACACTTGATTTTAAATAAATTTTTGGAATATTTACATTAAATTAGTTATAATAAATTAATTTTTATAATAATTAGCTTTAAGTTATGATTAGTATAGAAATGATGTCATAAGTCACGTGACTTTCCGTCATATGCTTTGAATTTGATTTGTTTTGAATTTTAGTTTTAATTGTTTTGAAATTTTGATTTAAAATGAATTCAAAATTCAGTAAAAAAGAGTCGAATTATGAAGACTACGACTATTCTAATGATGACGAAGAAGAGGAACAGATAGAAGAAGAAGAACTGGATAAAGAAGGAGAAGAATATGAAGATGAAACTGAAGACGATTTAAACCTTAAAAGCGGTAATAATTTGTTTTTATAATTTGCTTAAAAATTAATGAGTTTTTCTTCATTTGATTCCAAGAATTATCTCAAATGTCTTTTGAAGAATTGTTGAAATTGAAGGACAAATTGGGAACAAAAGTTTATAATCAAACGATTGTCTCAAAAATCGATAAGAATTTCGGCAAAAATAAAAATAAGAAGAATTCAAACTTCAAAAGAGTTAATAAGAATAGACCACAAGAAATATCATCGAAAAAATCTGTCACTTCTTATAGAGAAGTGTTTCCAATAAAGAAAAACATAGAAAATAAAAGAAGAGATCCTCGTTTTGAAGAAGAGAGCGGACACTTCTCGAAGAATATCTTCGATAAAACCTATTCTTTTCTCAGTGATATCAGAGATAAAGAAATCAAAGACTTGAAGAAAATGTTGAAAAAGACTAAAAACGAGGAAAAGAAGAAAGAATTGGATTATTTGTTACAACGAAACAAAAACCAGAGAATTGCGGAACAAATGAAACAAAAGAAAAAACAAATCGAAACCAATATTAGGACTGAATTGAGTCAAGAAATGGGAACTAAAAATACTTTTGTTAACAAATGTATAGTATTTTTATTTAAAATTTTAATTTTAATTTCAATTATTTTATTGACAGCGACTCTCAAAAGACTGGAATTAGTCGAGAGATTCAAACAATTGAAGAAATCCGGAAAATTGAAGAAATATTTAGAAAAGAAAAGGAAAAGGAATGCAATGCGAGAGAGAAAGAAAATGCCCACAAAATAATCAATTTTTTAAATAGATTTAACTAAAGTATTAAATCGAATAAATATTCGTTTTTTCCTGAATTTTAATCAAAAACTTATTTTTGACAAAAAAAAATACGATTCGATGAATGAATAAAAATTTATTTAAACAAATTATCACTAAATTTATTGATTCGACAAAACATTGAATAGAAATCTAGAAAACTATTAAAATTATAGACTAATGAGAGTCTAATCTGAGTCTAACCCGTTCTTAACATTTTTGCCTGTCGTTTGTCTTCGAGTTCTTTGAGTTGTTTAGCGACTATCTCTTTGCGCTCTTCTAAAAACTTTTGGTATTCCTCTTCATCTAATTTGTAGACCACTTGAATACCACAACTTCGGGCCGATTCAATGATTTCTTCACAAATCTTGTTGAGGGGAACGAATTCATATATAGGATCAGTGCTTTTGACTTTTGCGATCTCATAGACGTGTTTGACAGTAATGTACCCTGCTATCTCTTGGTGGGGAAGTATCGCTCCTCTCTGAGCGCCGGCCGCTTGTCTTATGAAATATGTGAGCGGAGGCACTCGTATTAATAAATTATAGCTTCGGTCAGCCTTTAAATAAAACATATGTTTAATTCAATGTCTGGTAAATGACTGAAGCAATACATTAATGGATATATTGCAGGGCATCGGAACTCCAGGTTTAATGTGTTTTGTCCTTTCGTTGAAGTCTTTGCAAAACTGTGCGATATTTATACCCCTCTAAGAGATAATCGAAACCCAATTAATTGTCATATAAATGTATATCCTATACCTGTCCTAACTGTGGCCCAAGAGGTGGTCCGGGATGTGCCAGACCTGCAGATATCCAAAGCTGAAGAGGTGTTGAATGAATCACTTTTTCCATCGCTTTTTTGGCGGACTTTAGTTTTGACATAATTTTAAATAATTTTGTGGATTAAGTAATTGCTCTCAAATTTATAAAAAAAGTTTTTAATTAATTTAAAAGTATTTTAACGATTATTTAGTGTTAATACAATTAATGTATTTTAAATGAAATTTATTGTAAATAATGTTTACTAGAGGTCGGTACGAGAAGCCGAGATCTCGTTCTCGTCTCGGAATTTCATTTCTCGTTCCCGATCGGTACCACTCGAGATTCTCGCCGAGATCTCGGAATCGTTAAAATATAATTTTTCATTAAAATATTTGAGTTATAAATTTATAAAAAATATTTATTAAAAACAGTTTAAAGCTCTATCTCATTAAACATATATTAGTTTAGTTCATAAGTTATGAATCATAACATATGTGATTTTTATATTATTTCAAATAAATTCAATACATTTAACTAAATACCGAGAAAACCGAGATCTCGGTTGATTTCTCGTTCCCGTTCGGAATTTTAGCCCGAGTTCTCGAAATTCAATTTCTCGGAAATACCGACCTCTAATATTTAATAATATAAAGATAATTTATATGCATAAACAAATTTAATCTTTATAAGTAATTGTGACTTTTATTTTTATTCGGTAATATTAATGCACCCCTTGTGCACAACCCTGTACTCCATATACTAATGGTGTGCCTGTTTGCTATTGATAGCAAAAAAAAGCTGGATTAGTCAGATCGGCTTTTTAAGTTTACTTTAATAGACAGATCAGTTTTTTTCATTGAAATATTTAATTCGCACAATTGATTGATAGTTTTCAAATATGAGCAAGATGGTTTTATTCAATTTTTTATTTGCCAAAATTTTTTTTTCCGCATTTTAACATACCATTAGCTTGCTACTGTGTTTCTATTCTGGCTTGTTTACTTTTTTAGCAAAAAAGGTTCGATAGTTAAGATTTGTATCAAGCTTAAATATTGTAATCTTGCAAATATTACTGAAGATCTATGTATAAAAAACTGATGACCTGGTAAATTGTCGTCTAAAGAGTCAGTCCTTTGGAAGGTTTTCATGAATTCAGAGAAATCCAAAACAATTTACCTCAGAGAGTGAGTGAAAGAAAGGGAAAGGGGGAGGGAGAGAGAGAGAGAGAGAGAGAGCACAGAATAAGAGAATGTTTAGTTACTCAAAAAATAAAGTTTATTCGCTGTAATATAAGTGAGTTTAGAGTAGAGTTCAAAAGAAGGGAAAAATCATTTGATTTTCATTTCATTCAATTTCTTTATGTCTCTTATCGTTACTAAAAGGGATCGTCTCATCGTTTTTATTCCTCATTCGGTTCCGATTATATTCACTTCTGTGAAGTATAGCCTTAAAAACGAATATCATTTATACGACACTGAAACAAATCCCAGATATAGCACAGAATAGTTTTGGCTCTGGAATAGAAGAAATGGTTGTCCCGTTTATATTATTATTGCTTCAATGGTTGTATACAAATGCTATTCATTTAATGTATTTCTCATTCAAATATATTCTTGAAATTTCTTCTAAAGTCTGTACTAACCTATCAT
>JAQFZL010000075.1:0-25696 GCA_034695685.1 Galumna lanceata
GAGAAACTTGCTACACAAAACAGTGATTAAAAGTTGAGGAACGTTTTAAAGTTTGGTACTTTACAACTATAGTTTTTAAATCAATTTTTGAATTTTTCAGTTAAATTTTTAGAGTCTATAAAATTGAATAAAAACTTCAAAAATGAGTCATTTTAAGCTCTAAATCAATGAAATAACTGAATTTAGATACTTTTAATTAATTAATTTATGGATATTTATTGAAATTTGATTTTTAAATAAAGAAAATTCAATGTGGGGAACTTTTGAGAGCGATAGTCCATGGGGGTTTGAAAATATTCTGGTCTCAGGGGGTGTTTCGGAACCATTGGTCATCGAAGGTAATGCTAGTTTCACCCGAATATCGGGTGAAAGAGTATCCATTGGCAATAAAATTTGACTGATTTCTGGTAATTTTTGCAAATTGAATAATATGAGATTGGTCATTTTTATTTATGAGAGGTTTCCAAACTTATTCATGCTTTCAGACTCTCTAATTTAGATAAAGTCAGGTCCGAGTCAGGTCAAGTCAGGGAGATTTGGCGCTCTTAAGTTGGGAATCCCAACTTTGGATAAAAATAAACTTCAGTTTAAGACATGCGCACAGCTTTAAAGCATAGCTTCATTTCGAACATATCTATAGCAGTTAAGGCCAAACTCTAGCTCAGACCTCAACAAAAGTATATATGTTGAGGACTTCAACAAAAATTTATAAATTGTGTGAGAAATGAGACCAATGTATGTAAACCTGTGTCAATATATACAGTTATGTAACAATATATTGAGCTAAACATAACTGACACTCAATTGAATTTCATTTATTTTCTTCTCAAAAGTTTTTAAACAAAATTTTCATTCATTAAAAGCCGTCGAAATGTTATCTTCAAAGTGTTATGCATTAAATGCATTTATTCTAATTGTTTTCAACACTGGATTTACTTTCGGTGAGTTTTGTCGTATTTTCCTATTATTGAAAAATTCAAACCAATATATAATTTTAGTATTTTTTAGTTATGAAATATTTTTGTTATGAAATGATTTTCTAAATTTTTGGATTTAAATGAATTTAAGTATAGTTTTGAAACTAATTTTGTTATTGAATTTGAGGGACAAAACATTTCTTTTTTAGTTTCATATCTTTAATGAACTTTTGATTAAAGTTTTTGACATAAATAAGAATGGCCATGATCATTTGCTCAAATGATAAAATAAGTGCTGATGAAGTGCTGATCAAAAAGTTATAATTTTATCCCTTTATTATAGAAAATTTTCTATAATTTGAACTGATTTCTAGGACCGATCCAATTGTTATATGAATTGTGTCCTTTTTATAATGAAAATCCCTCTATAACTTGAAGTGAATATTGTGTGCCGACCTGTTTCTATAGTGGAGGTTTATCTATATAATCAAGGCTTGCATAACATATGTGATGCTAATGTCGATTGAAAGCTAAAATTTTTTCAAAAATAATGATTTGGTGCCGGTTTTGATGACTTTGATTAGAGGACTGGAGACACAAACAAAAAATCGTGAGCGCCAGACGTGAACCGTTCCTCTTATTGGGCTCTGAATAACTCCGAAACACTCGAATAATAATGATTTCGAGCGAAACAAATAAAGAAAGAAACGGCAAAATAGATATCTCGCGAATTGTCTGCACTCAGACATTGAACAGAGAAAAGAGTCGAAAAAAATATATATAATAATAGGTTATGGCTTTTGATGGCGGCTCACATCCTGACTGTATAGTTATTAAGGGATGTAATTTTGACTCCACACACAAAAAAATAGTTAACTTTGAAATTTCTTATACATCTTTAAGGCTATACTTATAAAGAAATTTTCTCTCAAAAGAGACTCCAAAATAATCATAAAATAGTTTTTTGAATACGATTTGGACTTTTGCTTTCTTTTGCTTTTTTCGGCTCAAATTATATTTTTGTGTTGTGTTGTGATATCAGCACATTTTTTTGAACGACTCCTCACTAACTTTCAAATGAATTTTCGGAATTTCTCAAAACTTAGATAGTATAGTATAGTGTAGTATAAATTGCTAGACATCTTTAGATTTGAAATTATGATAAAAGCTATCATAAAATAGAGAATCCATTAGTGTTTGAAAATTGTTAATAGAAATCGAGAATACATTTGAAGCGAACGAAAGCCAAATGAAAAACAAAAAACTGGTTGTGTTTCGAAGAGAGAGGTATCTCCTCATTGAATATATAATTTCCAGACTAATAATGATTATTAGTTTTACTTCTCTTTCATCTCAAGGAATAAATAAAAAATGCGGTTCACATAAAGGGTCCGAAGAAATGCATTAACAAAATATAAGTAAAGAAAAAAGTTTAGAAAAAAGTACTAAAATTTTAATGTTAATTAAGAGCACGAAATCATTTTAATGTAATTTATTTATCGGTCAAAATGACATATTTTTCATGCAATCCGTTGACATATTTTCATACATTTCGACAGTTTTTGTTTATAAAAGCAATTAGTTATTGAACCGTAAAATGTCTTAACATTTGAATTATACTCTAATATTTTTGTTAGGAATGGCTATAAATGAGAGGAAGAGTGTTGTCTTCAATTCAAATATTTATATCAAAACTATTTGGATATGAATTTTGTGAAAACCAAATGCAAAGACAAAACTTGTTGTTTATATAACTAATATTAGTCGAAACACAAATATTTCTACTGAGAAAACGAAACAAAATTATTTTAAAACAAATAATGAGTGACTTTGGGTTCGGTCTCCTCTATTCGTTGGGCCCCAACATAACCGGAGAACTCGTTTTTCAAAGACTAAACTAATGACCCATCACTACATTCACTCAGATTTTTACTATCTTTTAGTACACTCTTAGCTCTCCCTCTCCCGTCTCCCCCTTTGTGAGTCCTCTCCTCAAAACCATTCTTTTTACTGCATTTCAAACTATTTAAGAGTATATTTTGTATATCAATATTTAACCATAGGATTAGATATTGGTTTACTTTTGTATCATTTGGTTTGTCATCTGTTGAAATGCCGGCATAAATGCCAAGTACTCCCATCCGATGATAATAATTAAAAGCCTACAGAAAAATGTTTCGACAAAACTATAATTACTTATGGCTTAAGAGATAAAAAACATTAGGAAAAAATCAGCAAAAAATAAACAGAAGAAGAATTCATTACTTGAATATTAAGAAATGATTAAAAGAAAAGTTTTGTTTAATTGAAGTCATTTGAAGTTATCCTGATTTTGATTATTAAAAGTTGTCACGTCTTGAGCCAAAAAACAGATAATTGTTTGATATATTGATTGCTAACATATTTGGCACAACTCTATCATTATTGACAAATGAAGCGCACATCACATCTAAATTAAATGTTTCATTAAAATGAAATGTGCTTGATAAAAGATATATTTGAAAATTTAAACAGAATTTATTTGTCTTATAATTTATATTTTATTAACTGATAAATATTTGTCAACCAATTCATTGATTTTCTTAGAAAACCCTTTACTCTGTTATTAATAGTTAATATACAAGAATTAAATCCTTGAATTTTGATATCTTTACTGATATAATGATCGGTAGTTTTGTGTACATTAAAGTATTTGTTTTATAAAACATGTCCTCATTTAGAGTTCGATGAAATTAATTATTTTTATAAATACTATGCAATACATGGCCTGTGATTTATAATCCAAAATAAACATTGTTTACAATATTTAGTTATTATAAGATAAGGAGAGAAAGCACTTAAAATCCAATGCAATATCTCTTGGCTTTCGATTAATTTCTTCATATAAAACCTCAGATATTTCACAATAGAAAAGCAAATCTTGTTTTCAGTAAAAGTCAAAAGATTTTACTTTTGTTTCCAAAGATAATCGGCTACTGATTAGGGGAGAGGGAAAGGGAGAGACAGAGAGAGACACAGAGATAGAGATTATTTTTATTGCGTCTAAAAATATTTTTTAAATAAAACATTTCTTTGAATTTTTGCATAAATAGTTTCAAGGAATTTAACTTAAATGTATGATTAACTCATGTCTATAACTGATTAAAATGTTGAGTAATCGGCAATAATTTTATTGATTTGATTTCAGGTGATATCCGGTGTCATTGCAATCAACCGCAATGCGTCCGAACTGGATATATGTGCAAATCGACTGGTGCTTCGGCCGCATGTTTTTTAGAGCATTCAGGATATGTGAATGTCGATGGAAGAAGTGATATATCACGACATGGATGTATTGAGTTACTTCCTCCACAGATGAGGGACATGTGTTCTAAGAACCTTCACCAGCCTTTGCCTCATCAAAGCGATCACAACCATCGAAATAATCAAAATCAATCGATTATATGCTGTTCGGAAGATATGTGCAATTATGTAAAAAATGTCGACTTAATTAACGCTAGAGTTCAGCCCAAAACCAATGAATCGCAATCAGGTAATGACTAAACTCTTATGAATGCTATTAATGTTATAAATCCCTAAAAGACTTATAATTTATTCGTCAGACTTTTCTGATAACGAATAGGATTTTTTTAAGTTGACTTAAGCTTATTATAACATAACAAATATCATAAATTGTGTCCACAAAAGCACTGCTCAATTGATAATCATTTGAGATAAACGATTACTTTGAATGTAAAGACTATAAAGTATATAATCCTATTATTTGAGGTCTTTCTCTAAATTAATTAAAATTTTGTTTTATTTTTGGAATATTTTGGTTCTAATCTTTTGTATTGTCTCTGTTTTGTCATTTCTGTGGAATAGTGGGTGCCTTAACTCCTTCGTCTGGAAACAGTTTGCCCAACTCTGTATGGTTTCAAGTGACTGTCATAACAGTGCCGATCGCCGGCAGTATTGTTCTCGTGATTCTCATATTTATGGCGACAAAAGTTTTACGTCAGGACACGAAAAGGCAGCGACAGATCAGTGAAATCCGTAAACAGAGGCAATTCAAAACTCATTTATTGCTAAATAGTGGAGGACTTGACGCCAAACATAACCACCACAACAGACATCACAATCATAGCAATCGAGATTCCAGTGCTGGTAATGGTCTCAAACCAGAAAAGAATGAGACGAACGCCAAAATCAATGACTTAGAAAAGGGATGTGATATTAGTAGTACTCGTCAGACAATCACTAATAATAATAATAATGGAAACAATTTATATAATATAATCAATTTGTCGTATAAAGACTCTAATCTAACTAATTCTGAACAACAGACTACTGATAAGGACAGTCTGTTCGCCAAACCGTTGAATAGTTCGCTCTACAGTTCATTATTAAGTGGAAAGTGATATAAAAATAAATGTCAAACATTTGAAGTCACAATACTTTGATTGTCCACTTATTAAGAGGACAATTGAACTACTCATCAATCGATAAGTATTTCGATTAAAAGTCTTGAATCTTAAGAGTAAATGGAAGTCAAGACGAGCACCGCATCACTTAATATCACTTTAATAACTATTGAACCAAATATTGAATCAATTCTTATGTTGTTTTTAATTGACTTAAAGAAATGTTTTTATTGTCTACACATTTATCTCAATTTGTAATTTAATTTTTAAGAAAAGTTTTATTGTATTTAATTTGCTTTTTTGTATATTTTGCACAAATTTTCAGTGATTTTATTATTTATTCATTTTTGAGAAACAAATTCCTGAAATGCAATAAAAATCTCTATTAAAATATAAATGAAAAGCGATATTACTCTTCAATGAAAATATTTTCTATGAAACTAATATCTACTGAAAAATTAAGAATTTGGGCCAAAACAGCGCTTCCAATGAAATTCAATACCATTGCTGTTAATTGAGACGATCCGGACTTAGTTCTTATAATTTAATCTTAAGTAAACCATAGACTCGACTGACGCTCAAAATAGAACTGAAATTCAGATATCACTCATTATAATGAAATTCAATACCATTGCAACGAAAGACACCAAAAAATTATTTTGTCTGAAATCATAAGTTTTCATTAAAAAGAAAAAGAGATAATAAACTCTTGTATTATTATTAACCTTCTGTTTGAAGACTATTTTCAGTTAACTCATGATTTACTATTTTTTCTTCCTTTTAAAAACTGACGAAAGATATTCATAAAAACATGTCTTTCATTAGTTTTGAATTATTTCTTCTTCTTTTGAGAACTCAATTCTTTTTTTTTTATTTTTTTGAGTTTTGAGTGATTTGTTTGTGATTTCAATAACAACAATAAAAAGATTGATTCGTAGGAGTAATCCAATGATGAAAGAAAATAAGTTTGAGCAAGATGAATCAATATTAGGTACTTAGAATGTAAAATATAATTTATTGTTTAATAATATCTCATATATACTCAATGTTTTGGTTTGTTTGATGGCACACAAAGTTGTAAATTAATTGTGGATTAGTCCCCAACAGAGCTGTTCATTACCGGAGCGCTGAAATATAATTTTGTTTAGATCTGGTTTACAAACTTTTTTCATGTGTTTCCAGAGCTCATACTCTCAGAACTGGTTTTGACGGCAAATCTCACAGAAAGCGATGAAAGGCATTTACTATATTAACGAATAATCTATGAAAACAAAGCATTGAATTCCTAATTGAGTTAAATTGAAATCTCTTTTTCAAAATATTTAGCGATAAAAACAAATTTAAGAAATTCTTGATATAGTGAATACAAAAATAACCATGATCACTGATCACCAGTCAAGCATATTAATGAATTAAAATGTCAATGCACTCAATCTATCAAGCTCAATTAAATAAGAAAACAAGATATGACGTCAAAAAAGTGAACAACGATTTAAACTTTTTTTTTTAGAAAAAAAAGTTAAATGATTTTAAATGATACTTCATTTTTCAGTTTTATCTCTTCCGAAGTTTTGTATCATTTTTCAATTCAATGGCAGAGTTCGACAGTTTTCTGGTTTACACTCAATATTCGGTTCGTCTGTTTGTATAGTCTCTTGGAGTGGCTTTTCATTGCCTTCTTTTGAATAGAGTAAACCCTAAGTGAGCCCTGAGTGCTGCTCAGTTGGACGCATAATCTTCACATTGAAATCAGACAAATATAAGTACTATTACTAAAATAAACGCTATTCTGACGGCGTCTACGCTTTCACTCCCGATTCCAGAGAATATTAAACGCTTTGATTGATTACAAGTGACTCACTCTGACCCACACCACAAACCTATAACAACAATCATTTTGATTAGCCCTTATTCTATTACAACCAGTTATACAAATAACTGATTTATCAAATTATCATAAAATATAATAAAAT
Source organism: Galumna lanceata (assembly GCA_034695685.1). Lineage (NCBI taxonomy): Eukaryota > Metazoa > Arthropoda > Arachnida > Sarcoptiformes > Galumnidae > Galumna > Galumna lanceata. The sequence goes on from JAQFZL010000075.1 coordinate 7,294, forward strand.
GCTATAAAATTACGGAACGATTTTTTAACGATTTTTTTATCAGAAAAGAAAATAATTATGAAAAAGTAATTCAGACACATTTGCCTGTTTGGAGCCACACACCACCCATTATCAGTCAATTTAAATGCTAGACTCAATTATAATTATCGCATTCATCTGTTCATAAGCAAAAGGCTATTCTTTTTTCCCTAAACTAAACTCGTTTTTAACATTAAAATTCATTTTTAAAGAAAGGACTCCGAAATTGTTTAATAATAAAATCCTTTTTGGAAAATGCATTACATTATAATTAGGACTAACTTTCAACAGAAATTACTTAATACTTTCAAAACTCATTAAAATAAATTGGGATAAAATCTAAAGCAAATTCACTTTAATTATACACTTCTTATCCAATATTTGATGCTCTCTTTGGAAACATTTCTTGAATGAAATCCAAAAGAGTGTTTAATTTGCAAATAAGACAAATGACAGGCGAACGCACTTCACAAATATCAGACAATTCTCATTGTGTTTGATTGAAAAGGACTTTAAATGAGACAAAAAATTAAAAAAAAAAGGATAAATTGAGTAAACAATTATAAAATATTAAACAGTTTTAAATGTGATTTCAAATCCATTGCGAATAACATTCTTTTAACGCACTTTAAATAACTATTAAAATAAAATAAACAAAAAGTTAACTTAATTAATATGACAGCAGTTTAACACTTTTATGACATTCACTATTTTAAACTTACGACAAACCAATGGAATAAAACTGTAAATAACATTCTTCTAATTACTATTATAAGAATTAGGAGCAAGGTGATTCAGTGGGTCGATTATATTCAACACATTTATTACAAAATTTCAAACTAAATGTAAATTAAGTGAAGTTCAATCATATAAGGGCTGTCTCTCTATCACTCTTTAATTTTATCTTTAAGAGTAAGATATCATCAAATATTCTTTAATTCAAACGACAATTTGAAGGATAAATTATTTGTCGATTTTTGGGCGTTTGAGCCATCAATTGATCACTTTTTGTTGTTTTTCTTATAAAAAATTATTCTTTTATTAAGGGCTCAAACTTTATAACTGATTAATAATCAAATGACAAACGAATTATGAATACAAATTATTGCCATTTTATAGGCTATCGATCAATGACAGATTAGATGGTCCTTGGCAACTCATATAGTTTGACTTGCTCATACATTGCCAAATGAATAAATTAATATTAATTGGAAAATAACCGGGTAAACAAAATAAACTTGATCGTTCATTACATATTACCACATCTATTGTCAAAAGTAGAAATTTTATGCATAACTTGTTTTTTATTAAAACTTATTCATTGCGTAACTGTTTTGAACCAAAACTTTTGGTGACATTAAGTAATGCAATCGAAAGGACACTATTTTTAACGGTTTTATTACTCATATCTGCATTTGTGTCGTGTTTTTGTTGTCGAATGGGATTAGCTTTAATTCGAGCGAAAGTGATGAGTGTTTGTCGTATACGAGAGCTAATGTCTTCAGATTGGTATGACATTGACATGTCATATGGCACAGGCAATAGTAGGCATTCAATACTTATTTTTGATAAATTCAACTCAAAACTTATTTTAAGAGTTGGAACCGTTTCTATTCTACTCTTAATAAGTAGTGTTGCACTGATTCTGCTCACAATCTCTGTTCAAAACGAATTCATTGAAAGTTTATATAAATTATTGATATTCTCTTTAAAAACTCCCAAAAACTAAAGAAAATCATAAAAAGTATTATTTAAGAAAAGTTTAAAATATTTTAAAGGTTTTGCTAAATAAAAAGACAATTGTTTGTGAGATCCCCTTTCGCAGTGATATAAGAGCTCATCCCATCATCCGTTGACGACTCGGAACCCTAGTCTTGGCAAATGTCGAAAAATAAATTTAGTTTCTGATGCCATATAAGGGGTATCGCAGTTCAGAGCAGAAGCATTACTGGCAGTGATTTCATCTATTTTTTCTTCAAAAGTATTTCACTCTTTCTTTACTTTTCATAACAAAATAGCGAAACTCAAACTCAGAAGTGTTTCCTCAAAGAAAGAGTTCGCCCGAAGACAAGATGTCGTCTTATTCTGTGATAAAATTAGTCGAAACCCAATTTTGTTGCTCTAAATATTGGCTTTTAATGTCTCGCAATCCTTATTAAGATTTAAGTTATTTATTGAGAAATTGTTTTATCCATTTTGTGATAATTTATTCAGTGATAATTAATATCAATTATAAGTGAAGATGACCTCTGCCTGGAGTCAATTGGAACAATTGCTCACATGTTGTGTCTGTTTGGACCGATTCAGAAATCCTAAACTACTTCCATGTCAGCACACATTTTGTGGTGAGCCATGTCTTGAAGGACTGGTCGATTACGCCCGCAGACAGATTAAATGTCCGGAATGCCGAGCAGAACACCGAATCCCTTATAATGGGGTACAGACTTTCCCCAACAATGTCACCTTGGCCCGTTTCCTCGATCTTCACAGAGGAATAACGGGCGAAGAACCGGAACCATTGCCCTCACAAATGGACAGATGCGGTGTTTGTTCTGAAAAGGCATTTTGTGAGAAGTGTGCCCACTGTGATAAAAAGGTGTGCGAAGAGTGCAAAGAAGCGCATCTCGATATTCTTCGCAGAGAAATCAATCGAATTAATGGTCAAATCAGACGCGGCTTAACTAAACTTACAGAACACTCACAACAAACGGGAAGAAATAACGACAAACTTGGGTTAAACACGCGATCCATTAAAGAAGAGATTACTGAATCCGTTCGCAGAATCATTAAAGACTTAAAGGATAAGGAGTCCAAACTTTTACATGAATTAGAAGAATACACACAAACAGAAGTTAAAAATGTTGAGAAAACAAAAGAAGATTTGGATCAGGAGTTGGTTAATATCAACAGTAATTGCGAACTCGCGGAGAACCACATCAATGAAACCGAGGAGTGGACGGCAGAAGAACTGGTCGAATATAAAGAGATCTTCATTAAGACAATGGATTTTTTACGTAATTTAGATCCGGACACAAGTGATGGCCGAAAGATCAAATTCCAGTACAAAATAGATTTGGATGCTCTCAAGAGAACTATTGTCGACTTCGGGGAACTTAAGATAACAACTCCTAACGTAATGTTATCGCCGTCTGAGAGCTCATCAAATCTGTCGGTTCCCAACCAAACAAATCTATTGCGGAGTCAAAGCGATCACAGACTCGCAGCTCAGTTTCAACAACGCAAACAGGACTCCAGATATTTGGATATAACCGGAAGTCAAAATCGATTGACAACAATAACTCATAGCGACACAGAAAGAGATAATAGGTATGAGAGGAATACATCTCCGACTCGACAACGATTCGGTCGATACGCTTTTGACCGAAGCGACGAAAGAGAACCTAAAAGTCGATACGATAGCACTTCAGCCCTGACAAGAGGGTGGCCCCGACCTACAGATATGGACGACTCAATCGCTCCGACCACACACTTTAGGTCACGATTTATGAGAGAACGAAATAATCAGGACTTAAGTAGTTTTGAAGACACCCACGACTCCGACTATAATAATACTCATCGAAGTGTGAGATTCGAAGAACCGGCCGCTCAGACCAGACCTAAGACCTTCGACACAGAAGAAGTAACGAGAGGTCCGTTAAGTGGAGTCATAAAACTCGTTGATTCGCCTCATGTTATGGAAAGACTCCATCAAAATGAAGTGCGACAAAAGCTCAAAGAACAAGAGGCTCAGAACGCACCCCCACCACAACCGCCACCACCTGTAAGCACACCCATCACTCAATCCATTAGAAGAGCTCCTTCGAGACAAGTGAGTGAAGACGAAATTGAAAAACAAAAGAAAGCAAATCAAGTGGCGGCCGCTGCAGCCATTGCTACTCCTCCACCCCCTGTACCCCAATCACCAAAAGTATCTGTTCCACAGTCACCGATTCAAACCACTGCACCTGAATCGCCATCAAATCGAATAATTAATCGAAGAGTAACTCAATTACAAAAAGAGGACTCAGTTTCGCGTTACAGCTCAGACTCTTCGAGGAGGGGTTCAGATATTGAGGACAATCAAATGGGAGAGGATTCTGATAATTCTTCAATTGGTCGTTACAATCGAAGGCGAACGGGAGAGGAGAGCGACAGTTCACGCGTTTCTGTGGTTTCCCGACAGAACTCGAATTCTGGTCAAAGGCAAGTATCCAACGATTTAGACATTGCGGGGGATAAGACTAGTTCTTTGCCTGATATTAGCCCTCCTATCGATAGTAATGATACCTCTACTGCTGTGACCACACCTGAGGTTAATTCAGCTCCAACTACTTCTCCCATCACTACGACAAGTGTGCCCTCAACTGCCAGCAGTGATATCACTACTACTCCTGTTAATAGTGATAACACAGTTGGCAGACAAGACTCCAAAGACTCTAAAGAAACTCAAGACTCTCCGCCCACATCACAGCCGACGCCAACAATCAAATACAAGATTGTGTCCAAAGTCTTAAGTAATTCGACTTCGAGTCCGGTGTCGGCCATTAACTCAGTTTCAGAAACAGAACCAGAAAACACAAACCAAACAAATAGTGATATGTTTAGCTCAAGACTTAGTGCCAAAACACCGACTTTTCCGTCATATTCCCGACTTTCAAGTGATGTACGTTCCGATAAAAACATTAACACCAGTTATACGGGTTATTCGCCTATTTATTCCAGTAGAAGAAGTCCGGCACTGACTTCTAATAATTTAATGCCTATTATTCCAAAAGCTTCTGACGCTTCGACTAATCATTTATCGATAATTCCCGCCAATACTTCACTGAGTAATCGATCGTCAGGTAATAGTTATGAATCAGTTTTATCTCCGAGTTCTGTGCGGGGGGTGAGTCTTGAAGACTTTAGAGGTCAGGAGCGGCCTAACTATAACCCCTATAGACAGGCGCGGCCTACGCCTAACCTAAATCCAGTCATTACGACGCCAATAACCAGAGCTCTGACTCATTATCGAAGTCCAACCACTTTGTCGTCTGTAACGCCAGAATCTGTGCCACAACAGACTTCATATCGACAAACGCTTTCATCTCTTGGTTTTCCAGATTCAAGTAATGAGAGACAAATCATTACTTCTTCTATCGATTGGGGATTAACTGTTTTTGATTACATTTGCTATTCTCTGGGATTTATTATTTTCATTACTGTCCTCTTCTATAGGTCTGTACGTACGCCGCTGGCAAAGAACCCATCGATAGACAGATCGGCGGACAGACATCATAGCACTCATAATAAAGAAATTAATGAAAACAATAGCAATACTAATAGACAAACAATTGGATCAGACAAACAAAGTGTGCGAACCCTTTCCACAGACATAGACAGTGAGACCAGTGATACTAATGCTAGCAATGCGTCCACCGCTGAATCAGAAACTGAATCCGAAGAGGAGGAAGAAGAAGAAGAAGAATCTGCCCCATTACCCATCAAGTCTTCCAATACAGTTAGTGCTAGTAGTGGTCGGATGACCAGTAGTTCCCATGAGAAGCAACCAGAGAGGTCTGACAGAAATAATCAAATGCCAGCATCTGTAAGCAATTTATTGACTCGTAGTGCACAGGCCAGACAGGACAACCTCAATGCCATCTCCAAAACAGACACCCCTAACAGTAGTCGATATTCCCGTCAAAACACATTAACCGATGACACCAATAGCCAATCCTATAGAGGAAAGCGAGCGTCCGACGCCTCTAAAGAGGATCAGACGACCCCTTCATATCAGTCCAGACGTAATTTGAGTCGAGCCGCTACTCTCGAAGAAGACGACGATTCCGTGACGGCTCCCACTTATAGCAGATTTCTGGCGCGAAGCAGAACCAGCAGTGCTTTGGCCCATAAGGACGACAATACTGACGACTCCCGTTTCACATTTAGCAGACGACCAGAGAAATTGGGTACGGCTTCTACTAATAGCACATACCGTAGCCGTTTGGCCAAAAGCAAAAGCTCGCACTCAATCGCCGGTATATCCACTCATAAATTGGTTTTAATGTTTGGGGAATAGTTTTTGATTTCTATTAAATAACTTTATTAATGATTTTAAAAATAATTAATTTAATAATCAGTGCGTTTTAAGTCACTAATGGCTTCAGATTTTCTAATGGTTTGGAAGTTCTCCAGAATTTGTTGGCATTGGTTTGACTTTTAATACTTCTAATAATCGCTTCTAATTCTTTGAAACTATTCCTCAAATATTTGAACTAATTTTCAAATTAAGGAAAATATGTCGACAAAAGTTTAGGAAATTTTAGAAATCTGTTAAAAACCGGCGAATAATAGATTCAAATGTTTTTAATTTAATTATTTGAAAAAATATAGGTTTTGATGACAGCGATGATGAAAACGTGAACCCTTTGTCCCCAAATTATAAAAGCAAATACAGTGAATCAGCACTACCTGCGAGACGTACCTCTCGTTCTTCCGGATATACTTATAGAACGAGAGATCCCGGAAGTCCCCCACCCGAAGATGAGACAGGTCTTTGTAAATATATAACAATTATATTGAAATAAAACATAACATAAAGACTAACTGCAGGTCAATCTGTGGCACAATATTTAATGAACAAATACGGTACTAAACCTTCGAGTCAGAAGTCAGAGCCTACAAACAGAGCTTCTTCTATATTGAAGAGCAAATCTTCGCACGTTTTGTTTGGCAGAAGTATTTCCAGTTCGGATGAAGAGCCGTCTTCTGCATCGCTGTCTACCCGACGCAGTAGTCGAGATGAGAGCACTTCTTTCTTGTCGTCCTTAAAGAGTTCAGGATATGGTCTGACATATCCCCGACAAATGTATTTACAAAAAGGAAGACCAATGATGAAAATGGGAAGTCGAGGAACAGAACCTGGATGCTTTACTTGGCCCCGTGGAGTGACAGTCGGCCAAAATAATAGTATTGTTGTGGCCGACTCATCAAACCATAGGGTTCAGGTCTTTGATTCTACCGGAAGGTTCTCTTTTGAATTTGGTTCTTATGGTAGTAATGAGGGAGAGTTCGACTGTTTGGCCGGCGTTTGTGTCAACAGAATCGGACAGTTTATAGTTTCTGATAGATATAACCATCGAATCCAATTGTTTGACCCCTCCGGCAGATTCCTTAGAGCTTTTGGTAGTGAAGGCCGTAGTGACGGCCGATTCAGTTATCCCTGGGGTATAACTACCGACGCCTTAGGCTTTATATATATTTGTGATAAAGAGAACCACAGAATTCAAGTCTTCCAATCAGACGGACTATTTGTTGGTAAATTTGGTACAATTGGGAGTCGAACCGGAATGTTAGAACACCCGCACTACGTGGCCGTCAGTAATACCAACCGAGTGGTCATCAGCGACAGTAATAACCATAGAATTCAAGTTTGTACTGATTTTCAATTCTAAGTCATTCATAAATTCCTTCAAATAATTCCGTTCTTCACTTTTATCTATTATTTAATAAAAATTCTTTAAATAACTTTAGATTTTTGATGTCAACGGAAGAACACTTTCAACGTTTGGCAGCGAAGGTAAAACTTTTTCTTAAATTCTTGTTTATTTCAAATTCTTTTTCACTTATTATGCAAAAGAGTTAACAAAATATGTGAATATTTATAGAGCGAAACAGTTCTCAATAAAATAAAAACCTCTTTTAACGAATATTTAACTCAAAATAACAATAGTTTTCTATTTCTTAAAATTTGCTGATTTAATGTAATAAATTCAACTTAAATTGATTAGTTTATAACAGAAAATTCTAATAATATCGTACTTATTTAGGTTCAAATGATGGACAATTCAAATTTCCGAGAGGTGTAGCAGTTGATGACCAAGGTTTTATAATAGTTGGCGATAGTGGTAACAACAGGATCCAGATATTTAACCCAGATGGAACATTCTTAAAAGCATTCGGCACTTGGGGTTCAGGTGAAGGAGAGTTCAAAGGACTGGAAGGAGTGGCCATCACTTCAACCGGAAATATATTAGTCTGCGATCGAGAAAACCATAGAATACAAATGTTTTGAGAGATTTCTTCAATTAGCCATTCATTAAAAATTTCATATAAATCTTTAAAAATGTTTTTACTTAAATTTCTGTTTTTTTTTGATTGAATTTATTTATTATTTAAAGAAAGGCTTTGATATTAACTTATTTATTGAATTGTTATTTAAAGTTGTAATCGGTTTTAGTTTTGACAACAATTTTGTTTTTAGACATTATTTGAAAATAATTGAATTCAATCGTAATTAAGTTAAGTTCGCATATATTTCTTTAATGTCTGAATCCAATTGGCTTTAAATTGGCTTAAATTCATGTTTTAAATAAAGTTTGAATTTTGGTCTAAATATTTAACAGAACTTTATTTACATTAAAAGACATTCATTTGTGAAGTATTGGAATTCTTTAAAAAAAAAACCTCTTCAGAACTTCAATAATATATGAAATGGCAAATAAGTTGGTATTCCCAAATATCCCCTAGAAATGAAAAATGGGCAAAATACCCCTCATATAGAATAAGGGCTCGAACAATAGAAATGGGGTGGTTTTCCAAAATACCCCTTAGAATCGAGACTATTTGCCATCTCATATAATATTGTTGTGAACCAAAGCGGTACCACAACTCTCAATATCACAATAACGCTGAAGAAGCAAACATTGAATATAAAAAAAGTGTCATCGAATCTGATCAAAAGTAAGGCAAATATGAAGTTCCCTTCGGCTACAAAAGAGGAGGAATGGACTCTAAAGCCAACATCTACTTCATAGCAATTAAACTCTTTCTTTTGTTATATATATATACCGATGAATATATAGATTTTAGTTCCGGTTTATTTATTTTACTTTTCCTCCCTATTTGTAATGTCATAATTCTTTGAAAGTTTAAACTTATTATTCAATTAAATCAAAAAAAGTTTAATTTTTTGGGTATAATTTTTGCTGAATTTTTTTAGTAACATTTATATTATAAATTTTATAAAAATACCTCTAATTTCTTCTTCAAAATGAAAAGAGGCTCAGAGAACTTCTATGGTTGTGGAGGAATATATCTGGCATGATCAATTCAAATATGTCTCACAATGCAAGGGTTTGGGAAAATGATCATCAATTTATTTAATTGTCTTTCAAATTATATTTTTATAGTATATTTCAATAATTGAATTGAATTACAATTATTTATAAATAATATCAAATATTTTCCTTAAATATTCATTTATTTCAAACTTTTCTTATAAAACAATTTTGTCGAAAAAATCCTGATTAAATCTAATTGTTTTGTGTAGATCTTAGAGGTTGTCTTAAGCTATCGCTCGAATCTTTAGGCTTTGAAATGAATGTAAACTTAGTTTTGGGTCCGATATCTACGATATCTTTTGGTCTGAAATTAAAATTTTATTTAAACTAAAAATAATTGATTTTATAAAAATAAGACTTACTTTTGACCAAACCTTTTCACTATAATTAGAAAAGTAAGCCAAAGAAGAAGACAAATGACCCCGACTACTATATAAGCATAACCAAGAAAACTATTTTTTCCGCCCAACCACGAGGTATTACTGATATAAATATATTTTCCTGCCTTCCATTTGTCTCTCTTTATCGGAAAGTCTACAACAATTCATATTTAATAATTTAATGATAATTAATAGTAATTTGATTGAACTAACTGTATGTTATTTCAAGAGTATAAGTGCCTTTCGGCAATTCAGTTCTCCATAAAATATTTTGATCATGGTCAATACGACCCCACAGTTTCTTAAATGCGGGCAGAGCTGACGTACGCATCCATACTATTAAATGTTCGTTTTGGTAGCCATTATTGTCTTCATTATAGGGGTCCAAATCAAACACTGATTTCTCCCAAAATGGAGGCTTTGCGTACTTATATCTTACATCTTCGGGAGGGTTCCTGTATTTATGGAATTTGTCTGTCGGCCACGCGATGTCTGTTTCCACTAAATTAATTCGATACGAGTTTTGTTTAGCCTTTGTTTTGTCACCAAAATATAGTTTAAAAGAGTCATTGAAGAAAGAATTAGCGATTGCACCGCACGGACCGATTTTCCTTCCGTCAGATGACTCGTCATAAGGTTTACAATCCTCTGAAAGGTTGTCATCAATTTTTCCTTTGAGTTGTCTGTCGTCGCGAGACTTAACATACCGTCTGTGGTTTTGGTAAAAACTGGATAAACCATAATAGAAAAAGACGGGCGCATGAATGTCATCATCAAGGTTAAATACATGATGACATATACATTTAGTCTTCGAAATATTATTGTCGAATATATCAGCGCACGATTTTTTAGTGGAATTCGGACCACAATCTGTATATTCATAAGAATATTCTTTGACCTCAAAATAAGTGAAATTATAGTAATATTTAAGATTATATTCAGATTTACATAATTAGAAGAAATAAGAAGTCCGACACCGATGGGCACTAACGCCACCCCTAACAGAAAAAATGCCGGCAATACTGTATCGGAGGTGAGAATTGGCTGAAAGTTTTAGAGATAACCAATTATGGACTATTACTGACTGTATGGTAACAAACCTGCCGGGCTGGCAACTTTTGCTGTTTCCAAAGAGCACCTAGATAATATAGTAATACATTTTTTATTTTATATAATTTAATTAAAATTTAAATTTTTAGAAAATAAATTCTTTCAATTATTTCATATAAAATAAAATTAAATCTTTTTAATGATATTTTATAATTAAGTTTTACTCAAATATATTTGAGATATTTTCCTAATAAATCATATTTAAAATATGAATAAAAGATATCCATAGCTATTGTTGAAAGTTAAGAGGAGACTAAATTTAACTCCATTTGTTAACCTTTTAATTTACAATAGTATTCATTTGGTCACTTCTATCGTTCATATTTCTTTATAATAGAGAGTTAACCATGGTAAAACATATTTAGGGCTGAATAGTTTAATATGAATATAATTACTAAAATATTTGATATAAACTTTGGTACTGACATTAAATATTTATCAAAAATATTCTGAAAAACAAATCTAAAATATATTTATAAATACATAATGTATTTATTTTTATTTAAATTATAGTTAAAATATAAAAAAGTTAACTTTCACTTAACTATCACTCACTCGAAGGTTTATTTGGATGTTCCTTATCCTCAATTTTACTTTCTTTGGATTCATAGGAACTGCTAAGAGTGAGGGACACACTATTGACTTTTGGATCAATAATTTCAACGGATGGCTCTTCTTGAAGATCACTAGAAGTGGTCGCTTTATAATTAACTTCAGCCATATTTTGATTAATTACACATAAATTTCACAATTCTTTCACAAAATTCACTTAATTTAAACATTTGTTGACAAATACTTATCAGAGAAGTGGGCCAACCGTTAATACTTCAGATAAGACCAGAATCCTAGCAATGGCTCGAAAGATATGATTCATGAATTATACCAAACAAATAAAATTACATTTTATTACTTCATTTACTATTTTGAGTAAAACTTATTAAATGCTTTTAAGCACTTCAATAGAAGAGAAGAACAAAAGCATCATAAAGACAAAAATTAACAAGCTCAAATAATTTGGTCATGCCCAATGATAAATCAATATAAAATTGAACATGATTATTTGCTAAATAAACAATCTTTAAAAAGGAAAACTTGAAATATGTGAAGGTTTATCCAACTAATGGCTATTAATGAAAGCATCTTGCTTTATTTTCCCATATTTTAAGCAATTTTAAATATTTAATTGGATTTTGAAACGAAAAGTATTGGATTTCATTACAAATAGACATAAATAAATCGAACGGAAAGTAATTAACTGGAATATAACGAAAAGACAATTATTTTCATAAAATAAATTTTATTTATATTCCATACAATTATATAACACGAAATGAAACGACTTTCGGTCAAAATTATAAAATATATTATTTAAAAAAAAAATTAATGATTATTAATGAGCAAAATATAGTGTTTTTTGTTATAATGTAATGAAAAATAATTTAATTTCTTTTCCTTTAGATTCAAAAGTTTTGTTTCAAATGACTAGTATTTCAGAAAAAATAAAATAAAACAAATTTAAACCTAAACTCAATTTATTGCTGAATAACTTATCTTAACATTTAAACACTTTAAACAAAATATTTAAAAGAATAAATTAATCACTTTTCTCAGTAGCGCTCGGAAAGTGTATTACACACAACTGTTTGCCGTAATCGCAAATAACGGCCCGACTCTGTGACGAAATCTTAAGATTTTTAATATAGTTTTGTTTATCGCAATTTGTGTCTAAGGCTACGATCCGAAGAGCACTGGCCTCAGATATGTCCCATAAAACCAAATGATCTTCTCTTGCGGTCACCAAAACATTAGAAGTGACTAAAATCATTTCCTTACAAATGCTGTGATGCTATTCATAAAAAATTCATTTAATCGTTAGAATTAAATTTAATTCTATATATGACTTACATTTTGTATGCTATGAACCAAATGACCTGAAATGAGAAAAAAATGGTTATTAAATACTTATCATTTGATTATATAAATTACCGGAGTATTTATCCCAAATACAGATCTTATTATCTGTTCCCGAACTTATGAAATATAGTGGAGTAGCGATTAGTGCGGTAACAGATGCGTCAATATGTGCCTCAAGACTGAAAACACATGTGCCTGTGTTGATATCCCAAACACAGAGCTGTCCCACTTGACAACCACTTATGGCAGATGAGGGCGAATACTATAAAACACAACAATTTTGTTAATAATGTAAAAATAATTTATTAAAAAAAACTAATTACTTGGTCGACATGAATGCATGTGATTCCTCCGCAGTGTCCGTGAAGTGTAAAGACACAGTTGGCGGTGTCTGTCCGATATACTTTCAAAAGATGGTCTAAACCACCCGTTATTATATGTGATGATTCAATTTGAAGAGCAGTTATGGGTTGTAAGTGAGCTCTAACTGAATGTAACAGATTGTATCGAATGACCTGTCCTTTGGACGGGTGCGGCGATGATTGAGATGTTGATGAAATGCTTACACTAAAGCCATTAATAACTTCTAATTTAAAGATTTCAAGAGTTCCGTTAAGCCGAGCGACAATTAGTCGAGTTGTGGTCGCTTTAAGGGCAGTGACTCCACTTTTATTGTCTTCATAGCAGAAACAGAGGTCTCCATTGAGAGCATCCCATACTTCGATTCTGCCGTTACGACAGCCGACTATAACTAGTTTTCCAAACAGTTCTGAGCACCAAATCGGCTCAAAAGGAAGACTTGACTCTATTTTATGATTTACGATAAATTCATTCGATTCGACTTCTTCTGAGTTGACCGCAGCGTTCAAAACGAGTTCCGATAAAATGTTGTGCGAAGATTGACTGTTTTGATGTGAGGATACAAATGAAGAGAAGTTATAGCCTTCATTACTATCAGTTCGCGCTAATGAATACTTTAGTGAAGGCGTTTCACTAATTTGAGTCGAATTCGATTTTGAATTCATTTCCGATAAATTTATATTTTCTGTCAAAAAATCATTAGAATTTCCGGGAGAAGAACCATATGTCGAATCAGAAGAAAAGCTGCCGCTCTGTTTGTGAGAGGGTTGGAACTGTTTTGTGTCCAAATTGGAATCGATGGCCCAACGCTGTATTAGTGTATGGCATTCACCCGATAATACGTCCCATATTCTTATATCACTGTCCATACAAATGGATACAACAAATGGTGTGTCGCTGTTTGACGTCAAAAGATTTAATTCTTGTTTGTGGTCCTGAAGTCGAATCGGATTCGTTTCAAAATCCAGATAATCATAAATGGATGCATTCTTTTTATTTGACTGATTTTTTCCAAACTTCAAAGTCTGAGACCAGGAGTCGCGCCACTCGGCATAGTTTCGCGTACACATGCATTTGTACATCAATACAAATATATAGATTATGAATATAATGCTCGGAACTGACAGCGCAACGGTTATGAATATCTCTCCAGATGTCCACTGAAGAGGAATGTGTGGGTAAGTGTCATATAAGCCATTGAAGTCGTCTCTGTCATCATTTGGATCAACTGGTTGTAAACCGGGCGAAGACAGAAATTGTCGAAATATTTGAGGATCGCTTTCAGAAGGATTTCTAAACTGAATGACAGTTTCGGGTTCGATGGGAATCGAGAGAAGGATTGGCGGCAAAATTGTTATGAACTTTCCTGACATTGAAATGTTATAATAGTTGAAAAGTGCTGACCAGTGCTGCGGTGATAGTGTTTTCCAAAGATTTGGATTGTGATGAAACAAACGGTGGGTTTGGGTTATAAATGTCTTATTGAAAACAGATTCGATTTCTTTTGTGGTTTGGGTCGTTGGCTCAGATGAAGAAGTGCTCTTAAGCCCATCGTTTTGAGTATTTTTGACGGAATTATCATTGTTTTTGGCGAATGTGGGCTCAAACACATTATGATTTGAGTGCCGCGAATCAGAGCCCAAATGTTCAATAATTCCAAAGTTATAAACCAAGAGTGAAATCCAAACGATTAGGACAACCATAAGAGCTCTTTGGACTAATCGAGTTTGAGCCACAAAATAGACGACTCGTAATCTTTTAGGCATTTTGATTTGACTCGGTTTGGCCGGACGTGCGAACACGTTCTGAGGGTACGTACGATTACCAAATGATATAACACTATTAAACAAACATTTAAATTGAATTTCAAGAAAAAACAAAATCATATAATATTACCCATTATTATCTGCTGTAGAGTTATGTCGGCTGTGACCTTGTTTAATGTGACCATTAGACTGTCCCTTTCCATTCAACTGTAATGTATTCAAAAAAAATAAAACATTAAACAAATTTTAAAAATAACCCAAAATGTCTAAAATATGCAAAAAAGACAGTTTTGATAGAAAATGTCCTTCAATTTTAAAATTTATTTTATTTGCGATAATTATAGAACAAAAGATTATTCATTTCAATTAAAGAACAGAATATAACGCCAAAAATAACCGATAAAATGAGGGAAAAATTCAGTTCAAACCTCAATTCGTTGGATATCTATTGATAAGACGGTCGCGAAAAACGTCATTTGAATGAAAAAGTCTGAGAGAAGACCAATCGTTGCAAATAAACATAATTTCTACAAAATAAAAGATAATTATAGAATTGTATTACAAAACAAGTCATTCGTCAAAAATAATGATAAAACTTGTATTTTGGACCTTAAGTTTGACACAAATACAGACCTGTATTATAGGGACAAATGTGAAGAAACCAATAGTCAAAATTGTAATCTCTGTCATAAGGTTTTTGGTAATAGACCAGCCCTCACGACTTAAGCCCTGTGCCACTCGCACTTTGATGTCCAGATGTGCAGCCGTTGACACAACAGACTTCGTTAAAACTAACATATTTTCCAAACCTTTCAAACAAAAAATTGATTTTAAATTTGATTTTCAATCAAATGAATAGAAGACAAACCTATTATAATGACAATATAGGGTAAAATATGAGTTCCATTTAGTGTTGGATTGAAACCAAACCGCAAACAAATACCCAAAGACATCAAAAGAGACATGAGAACAGTTAACACTGAGCTGAGGGCCAGCGCCCACTTATTCTTAATTAAATCGATTTTTCCTTTTATTTTATAAAAAAAAATTAGAATCACTTAAAATATATTAGAAATTATGAAAACTTACGGACAGAAAAGTAAATGTAAAGAAAAAGCATTAAATATGTGGCAAACAATGGCATCAAATCAGATAATGTAAATTTGTTTTGGAAATAAATATGAGTCAGAGTCTGTCCCTCCAACTCTTGTGCTCTCTCTTCACTTTCTGTTCGATTGTCATCACTAGGAGTGGGGTTTAGCGGGAATTTTTCCCTTAAAAAAGTGGTCAAACCATCGATATATTGTGGGCTATGTTTGGAGAGGACTAAAGTAATTGCATAAGTGATAGTTCTTTGTCTGGTCCGCACATAAAGTCTTTTAATTCCGGTTTCCATCCACGGAATGCCGAATAGGATTTCTCTGAGACTACCAGAAGAATGTGGAGAAGTGAGATCTTTTATTGAGTACATTGTCTTAATTATGGTCGAGTCCTGAATAAAGTTATTGATGTCATTGTGCCATATATTTGCCGGTCCTATCATTAAACAGGAAAACGACGGCAAATAAGAGGCGGACTGTTTGTCGACAACTTTGGGGATGGGCTCAGAAACTTGAAAACATAAATTATTAAGACTTTGAGGACTTTGGCTGAAAATAACGCTATTATTAATAAATTGGTTTTAAAACTATTTATTAAAATGAATACCCATTAAAGTATTGGTAATTAGAAATGGTTTCCATTAATTTGAAGGACTGGGAAATCGGGGCTCGAATTGCATCCATTAAAATGAGTTTTTCATTCCATGGAATCACTGATGACTTCACAACAATTTGTTGTACGAAAGCATACGATAGGTTTGACTCAAACTTAAGACAAAAACAATTAAATCACGAAATTTTTGAAGAAAAGAGAGTTAATACCCATTCGGGAATCCTTTCACTTCCTGATGGGCTGTCATTTGTTTGGTAACTGTTGTCGACAGTTGTTATGAATTTTTGGGAAGAATTGCCCAAAAGATAATGAATGCCAGTAATGGGATAACAACAGACGGACACAACTATGAATGTCGAGAGTATAACCAGAAGGGGGTGTCGGGAACACAACAGACCATATCTGTAGTACACATTAGAGACATTATCTTCTATTCTGTTGAGTAATTGCAAAGAGTTTGGCTTCCGTTGACTCGTTATCGACGACAACGTCGACGACGAGGAACTCTTTCGTAAATCCATTTGAATATCACTTAATTTGAATGAATTTGTCGTTTGAATCGCATCACAAATAATATTAAGTCTTCACACATATTACAAGTGATCCACAAATTAATTACAATTAAGTGTCACTCAATTCAAACAAAATAATAATAATAAACATTTAATAAATTTTTATTGAATTCAATATTTGTTTCATAACTGGTATTGAATTTTAGTTGTTTTCAGTAAATAATTTGTTTTGTTTTGAAATTTGTTTCGGCTTTTGGTTTATAAAACATTTATTAATAAAAAATAGATTTGAATTATAGATAACAAACATTAAAATCAAATGATTTATAACTTTTTGTTAAACTCATCAAATGGTTTGATATTAAAAATATATAAAAAGAGATTAAAATATTTAATTTAAAATAAATATTTTTCTTTACTTCAGTTCAAACGTTACTATAAATGTATGTCTGAATTGACTCAACACTAAACGTGTGCTGAAGTAATGTTGAAGTAATGAATGCGACTCTAAATGCATTGCATTTCTCCATTCATTTCAAATGTCTTTGCATTCAGTGTTTGATTCAATGTTTTTGCGGCGAAACTTAACTCAACTCAACTGCCAGTAATTATGACACAAAAACCATTAGAACCCCATATCCTCTGTATATGCCAACAATATATCCCAGTCTAATATCAAAAATAATATCACTTTCCTCTCACTTTTCAAACAAAGTTTTTAATATTTTTGTTGATTTTATTAATGGTTTTAACTATAATTATAGATTGACTTATGATTAAATCAAAATTATTTTTTCAAACTTAATTTGCAAACAATTTAATTGTTTTTCGGTCTAATTTTCTTCACATTAAGTGTTTACACAACGAAAGGAAATTCACTAAAAAAATTACTTAAAAATGGATTGTTTTTATACGCTTTACTTATTTTTGCTGAATTTTTAATCAATTATTTCCAGACTATAGTTTTACAAAACTATTTTCCCATTTAATTATTTAAAGGAAAGGTTTAGTTTAATTGACTCCGAGTTGTAAACTTTTTTTTTATTTTTAATTTTTTTTTATAGACTGAGTTTAAACTTATATTTATTACTTATTTAAAAACCCCATTTAATTAGGGATAATTTTATTTAAATTTTTCAAATTTAATAAAATTGATAACAAAATTGAAGGTTAATTTTCACTATCTTTGAATCCATAGACAGTTTTAATAACTTGGTAATATTATAGTACAATATCAAGGTAAAAACGTGCCTCAACTGTCAATATTGAAGCAATAGTTTCTTATGGCTTATTATTAATAGACTATTAATGTTTAAATCAAAGTTTATATCATACAAATTATATGCTATTTTTACTTGATTATTCAAAAGTAAACCATGTTTTGTATCATAAATTCAATTCAGTCTATTACAATTCATTTCAATTAAATTCATTGAAAAATGAACTAGATTAATATTTATATTATGGATAAACTATATAATATAGTCATGACACGGCAAAAGGTCTTGACTCTAGAGAATGGGGGG
>JAQFZL010000076.1:0-25545 GCA_034695685.1 Galumna lanceata
CTTTTATTTTAAAATTGAATTAAATAATTAAATTTTATATTTAATTATTAAAGTTATTAGTCTTTTAAAAGTTATAAAACATTTATTTTTTAAATTCATGTCTAAAAAACTTTTTAAAAACTAGTCTTTTCTTTGCAATAATTAATGGATTCTTTAAAATACATGAAATGAAAATCGATTTTCAATTTGTTTGAAATAATTTTGAGAAATCATTTAAAAAGAGAATTGGAATAAAATTGTTTCTTGCTAAATATATTATTAAATGATTATATTTAAGTCTTAAGACAAAATTGAGGGTAAATTTACTTAATTTATTTGTTGTTTTGTTGCATTAATTGTTCTGAGAGCCAATCGATTCCATCCATAAGTCCTTCTCCAGTGACAGCATTGGAAGCCTTTAACAATAAATTTATAATAAAGGGATTAAAGGGAAACATTGGTAACTGTGTATTAACCTGTATATGCCAGGCCTTACTCTTCAACTGATCCAAACCTAATGTTTGACTAATTTTAACGCTCGAAAGGGATTCCTTTAAATCCATTTTATTGGCGAAGAATAGAATTGGAATCGAAGGCTTCGATGAGATGTCGGAGTGTTTTAACATCATTTCGAGTTCGTCTTTGGCCACAACTAATCGCAAAGAGTCAGAGCTGTCGATTACAAAAATGATTCCCTGAACTCCTTTATAGTAGTGTTCCCAAAGGTTGCGATACCGCCCCTGACCTGACATATCAAACGCAGTAAATGTCAGGTTTTTTATCTTAAATTTTTCAACATTGAATCCAACGGTCGGAACGATTTCACTCGTTTTTTCTTCTGGAGGTTTGAAGTGATTCATGATTGTGGTCTTCCCGCTATTGTCTAAACCCACTACAAGAATATTGGCCTCTCGTTTCTTAAATCCCAGGAAAGTCAAAAGTTTATTGAAAAACGCCATTTTATCAATAAAAAGACCAAGACTATATCAACATTTTAAATAAATATGCCTTCGCTTAAAATAAAATCATTTTTTGTTTGATTTTATGGTTGTGTTGTCGTTGGAAACCACCGAAAAGTCATTATAATTTCAGATGTTTTCCACCTCTAAAACAAAACTTAGCTTTTGATGTCTTATCTCTACTTTAATTTTTTTTATTTGTTTTCAATTTTTTTATGAATTCAAATGAATTCCATTTAATTAATTCAATCAATTTGTCATTAATTGACATTTAAATCAAAATGAATAAAATAATTTTCAAGTGATTGAAGGAATAAAAACATTTGATTTCTATGACAATATTATTATTATATTAATTAATTTTATAAAAAAAAATTCTTTAATAAATCGGATTAATTATATAAATAAATAAACAAAAAACGACAAAAACAAATAAAAATATGAATTTTATCGCAACTTTTGGCGATCGGATATCCAATCCTCCCTTAAATTGATAAACAATTAGTTTAAAATTTGTAGAATTAAGGGCTAATTCTTCTATCGTAAGTTTTTTCTTAGAGACTTTTCTTAATTGACAGGAATATATTCCCGAGTCTTTACTTTTTAAATATTTCACAACTATTTTATTTTCTTTGAAATGCATCCGAAGTTCTGTTTGAAATCGCAATTGTCTGTCATTGACTTCTGTGCCGTTAATAAACCATTTGATTCTATTATAGTCTCTCCTCTTCTTTCCAAAACTATTTTTCAAAATTTGGTTTAAATATAAATAAAAGAATATATTTTTATTTTTGGAAATAAGTTTTATTCTGGGCTTCACTTACGGACACTTTATAGTTATTTTATTGTTTTCAAAATTTCCTATCGTTTGAGTTTTGGATAAATTAAGAGCTTTTAATTCAATCGATTGTTCGTCTATTTCTTCGGTTTCTTGTCTCTCATATTTGATAGAATTCAAGAACTAAAAACCAAAAGAATTTTGTCAACAAAAGATAATTTCGTCAATTCTTACAGATTTAACACTCTTTAAATCGTCGCCCATTTCTGAACTCATAATAAATTTAAAGCTAAAGAAACAAAACATTGAAAATTGTATTAAAATCATAACTAAATTTTTATTAATTTAAAATTTTCATTTAAAAGCCTTAAATTCTTTCAAAATTTTCAAATAAAACGATTCGTATTCAATGAATGGCAGTTAGTTTTAGTGGAAGTGCGAGACATTACAATATTGTCTTTAAATCTAAAGTTAAATTTTAAGCCGAGATGCTAAAGACCTCGATCTCAGGGGGTGTTCCGGAATTTTCTCACAATTTCAAGTTAATCAACTTTCATCTAAAACCGAAGAACTGCCAAAAAATCGTTTAAATCTATTAAATTGAAGCTAAGTTTAGACAAAGTGGTAAAAGTATAGGATAAAGGAATTATGCGAACACTTAACTTAATGAAAATCTTTTGTATTTTTTGGTGTTGAATACGATTCAATTTTTTGCAAATTTTATGTTTTATTTAACTTTTATTTAAAATTTTCTAAATTTTTATTATTAAAGAGAAAATGACTTTTTATTTAAAAATTTATTAAATTAAAAAACAAAACTATTGAGGAAAGGATACGACTTATCATTTGATAAGTTATCAAATGGCGATCACTTTTACAAATCAAACGATTAATACTTAGAAATGGACTTGACTTTAGTCTGTCCTTTCATTAACTGCTTATAATATTTCTCTCCGAAGTCATCTTCGATCTCCGAAGGAGTGGCGTCTTTTCTATCTTTACTAGTCTTTGAGACAACTGGCGATAACGACTTTTCTTTGCGAATCTCATCTTTTTTTATCTTTGGTTTTGACTCTTTTGGTTTTTTTCCATTTATATCATCGGGTTTTTTGTTATCAACATTTATTTCGTTTACTTTTGTAAAACCTGTGAAATAGCCGACGATAGTGAGAATGGGTAACCAAAGCATCAAAAAAATAGTTACAGCAAAAACGACAGCACCCGTCCAATAGACTTCATAAAAGTTTTCGATACTATAAATTCTTTCGATGGCATAAATTACAGAAAATATTCCACAAAAGGTTCCAATGGATGACTGAATTACTAGAAATGATGTTTTAAAATGAAAACAAAACATATTTTCCGTAATTTTCGGCTTAATTACAAAACGATAGAAAGAAAGTGAAGCACAGAATATGATTGAAGAGAGGCTTCCCGTTAGAAAACCTGAGCCGACACTCGAGAAAAGTTGATCGCGAAAATCAGTGCAGAATTGGAGTGATATCTCTTCATAGTTTTGTGGAGAAGTCGTGCAAAAACCGGTTAATGAAACCAAGAATGGAAGCATATTAAGACTCATCCAAAAGATGATTGACGTTTCAATTAAAGTTGTGGTAAACGGAAGGAATGCATTTCTCTCAACTTTTCGGTTCTCGAGATGTGCCGACGGATACAACTGTTGAATGAGAACATACTTTTCAGGAATTTTTTTGATGAAATCATTGACAAAAGCGATGTTTGCCATCTGGTCACTCGTCTTCTGTATTTCTATAGTGCTTACCATAACATAACCATCTCCAGTATGGTTGAGTCCGATCGCAATTATTTGAGGCATAGGAGTGGTTCGGCACAGA
This sequence comes from Galumna lanceata, assembly GCA_034695685.1. NCBI lineage: Eukaryota > Metazoa > Arthropoda > Arachnida > Sarcoptiformes > Galumnidae > Galumna > Galumna lanceata. The sequence goes on from JAQFZL010000076.1 coordinate 3,570, forward strand.
ATAAACTTAATGACTTTCGACATATCATCATAAGGAACGGCTGATAGAAGTAGATTCGGTGTGATATCAAAAGATGAACACTTTTTATTGTTTTTAGTAATGATTTGCAAATTGAATGTCGTGGTGTTTAGGTCTATCTGTCGCTTGACTTCACCGAATTTGAAGCGAATCACATATTTATGAATTGCACCGAACTTTTGGTTTTCCTCATAAACGATAGACCATTGTTTTGATTCACCCAAACCATAGTATAAAATGGCAAAACATGTGGCAAACATAAACCATAAGATGCCGACCACGATAATAGGAATGACCCAGGTTAAACTCATTTAGTTAAAAACTGATTCTTAAGATCAATGAAATTTAAAACTGAATTCAAACAAACGATTCTTTTATTTAAAATTATTAATGAAATCACTTAACATCGTATAAGTGAACAAAAAAACGTTAAATAATTAAAATTTGAGCAATAAATCCGATTATGATTTTACTACTATTGCTTGAGTATTGTTTGAGTCGAGAAAATTCATAAAAAGACATATTAATTATATCAACATTTTATTAAGAATTGAAATATTGAATAATAAAAATACTTTATTTGAATATTAAATTAGATTTGAAAACAATTTTTGAGTCTTTAAATAATTTATTTGTTTTGTGCCTTCGATACCAAAGTTATCGTATCGTCCGGATTGACGGCTTCACTCGGTTTATACATTAAAGTTTTTTGAGTGTCTGGCATATCATCCTTTTTCTTGGGAGGACAGCATATGAGGTATATAATCCCCTGACCAATGATTACATTAATGACCACTAAAATAATAAAAACGACTAATAGTATGACACTGAAACTTGATTTTTCCAGTTCTTCTTTAGTGCACAACTCTTTCATAGAATGCATTTTACACTCTTCCCAAACGATTGCCTGTTATTAGAAACAAATATAAGTTAATCATAAAAATTAGTTTAGAATCTAAAGTTCAGACTCACATCAGTGCCGAGAGTGAAGTTACAGCCATACCATACACTGCGTTTGGTTTTTCCATCTGCACCGATCTCATCACTTTTGAAGAAATAAACAATAGGTTTGTCGTTATCAACAAATCCTGAGTCTATCTCTTCGAAGTTTATACTGGTTGGTAAAGCCATCCTTTTTGTTTTCCATCCATTGTCTGAACAGTAAACTAGATGTGAAGTCACATCTCCTGATCTTATTCCTAAAAAATAATGTCATTAGAAATGGAAGTAAAAGACAATATGTTTAGTGCCTGAAATTGAAACCAAACCAAACGATTGGAAATAAAGAACGAATTTTAAAGACGATCCAAAAACCTCATCGTTTTTAATCATTTCGTTTATAATATCGGGATGATTACCCTCTTTGGTTGCAAACTGAGGAACACTCCATTTATTGTTTGTATAAAACGCATATTTCACTGTTTTTGTATTCTTTTGTTAAATAAAACAAAACTTTATTCAAAAAGAATTTAAAAAAAACTAAAAATCATTAGATTTTAAATAAATTTTAGTTTTACTGAAATCTATTTAAAGGCTTACAATGACAAACAGCTTTTCCTCGATATTAAAGCATTTGCTATCAAAATCGATGACAAAAGCAGTACGAATAAAGAGATCATGTTTTTCGAAATTAGGTAATTCTTCTGTTGTTTTATTTGAATAAACCACATATGGAAATTCACTGACGGTGTAGTTTAGTTTATCGACCAACAGATATGAATCGTTGACTAATTGGGTGATTGTTGTGAACGTTTTCAATGGTTGCGATATTTTTATGCAGAGGTTGGGTAACCCTTTCGAAGAACTAATCATTGAAACGACAATTAATGCAATCAATCGATTGAAAGACATTTTGAATATGTATTTAAAACTGATTTTTAGGAATTAATTTAATTTTAAAGTTATTTCGCGTGAAATGTATTATTTGTGTCTTTGAGTCAAATTTTTGAAAAATAACGGATAAAAACAAATTAATTTTTCAAAAAAAAATATTGTTATCAAAACCAAACCATTAAACGAATTTTGATCTTAAAATTTCATTAATATTTCCTTTGTATACAATAATACAAATAACAAAAAAATAGGCAAACTTTATAAAATGGGCTCTAAGTTTGCATGATAACTTATCATTGATGACTTAAAAAAATTATTCTTCTAATATTAAAGAGAAATTTTTATCATTTGTCAGTCAGATATTATCCTTTAAAAAATGATAAGAACTTTGAAATAGCCATGCTTAATTGAAAGTTTTAATGAATTTTGAAAGATCATCAAAAAATCACTTGAAAACTCATAAATCATCATGCAACTTTTTGATTAAATTAGATATTTGAAAAATTGAAAAAGAACCTTGTTTATTACTATTAGGCTTGGGGCAAAGAAACTTTCTAGAAACAATTTGACGAGAAATATTTCTGGCCTATGGGAATGACCATTGTAGTTTTGAGAAATATTTCTCTTATAATGGACATCCCCATAGAGAAATTTTCTAGAAAGTTTCTTTTGTCACAATCCTAATTACCATGGACAAATTATTTTCTGAAATTTTTGTTTGAATAATTAAATTGAACATGATAAATTAAAAAGTTTGAAATTGTGAGCATAACTTAAAAAATCATATCTTAAAAACTAAGCAAGTTAATTCAATTCTGCTTGCTGAAAAATAAGCAAGAATAAATCATCAAAAATTTATTCCTGATTTTGTAAAATTCATTTACTGAAAAGAATTATCAATATTTATATATTGAAATAATTTTATAAAGAATTTATAAAAGTAAATGTCATATAAATATAATTAAATGAATACTTACTTAATAATAATATGATTTTTTTGATAATTTTTCTTTTGTTTATTTGTCAACATTTCGGTTTCGGTTCTCCAAACTTCGGGCTCTGCCATAGATTTATAAACCGATTCGGTTTAGTTTTGGTTAAATTTTTCTCAAAACCCAAACCGAACTAAATTCTAAACACTTTAATCGAATGGGTTTTAACCGATTTTGGGCTCTAATATCGAATCAATAAATGAAAAATTTTGATTCAAATTTATATTTTTTATATATTTATTGAAATCATATAAAATAGAAATAATAAATAAATTAATGTTATAAAACATCCGAAACACTTAATGACCGCAAAAATAATTACAAATTGAAATTTGATGACAAATGTCTAAAAACCGAAAGTGAAAAACTGATGAATTATGCGTTTCTGATGCCTAACGCCTGTTCCAATTCAGCTCTTCTTTGTTGAACTTTACCGTAAAAGTAACGACAAACTGCTTCCTGAGTCCACGACTGGAAGAAAAAGTCTGAATTCCTTTCCTCTTCGGGGTTTCCGACCTGATCTGTCATACTCTGCAAAAAAAAAAGAAGAAAAATGAATGGATTAGTCGTAAATGGAAGTGTCGTTTATTCCTTACCTTCAAATCTCTCATTTGAGAGATAAGCCATTTATTAATGAATTGTTGCGGATCTGTTGAAAAGCTGAGGAAAAATTCGCGATTCGTTTTCAACGAATTTATTGTTTCCACCGTTTCGTGGATTTTATTGTCGAGCGATTGGATCTCCTGTTGAGATGCCGTCGACAACAAGAAGTTATTCATTTGAATTTTTAAGGGATCGTCCACTTCGACATCGATGTCATAACACGACGTCTTCTTCATGTCGGGTCCCTCAACACTAATCAAGTGATTGATGACAATAGGGTCGGGCGGATGCAACAGATGGTGGAGTCGAGACGGTATTTCTGCAAATTTCATTCTCTGACACTGAAATATTTGTTCCAAATATTTATCGCAATTAATAAATTCTCTTTCGTGCGGATCCTGTAGTTTATGTGTTTTGATGTATTGCCACAAAGCGTTTATAATAACGGGTCGGGTCTGAGTGTGAATTCCTAAAAGTCGGGCCAAACGCGGGTCGAGTTTGAACTGAAGCGGTTGATAATCGAGAAGTAAAAGTATAGTACAGCGAACGTTCTTATCTCCCGGACGTTTCACTTGAAAACCATCCGTTTCAGTAGTGGTGGGCGTTCGGTGCCATTCGACCAAATGGTTGTCCGGTCCGTAAAGGTCTTTATCTAATTCAATGACCAAACTCTTGAAAAATGAGGAGAATTTCCTTTTAAGTTTGCTTTGATCTGCTTTTGGAGCGTTTGGGTCTTCCAATAGCCGTCCCTCAACTCTGAGTTCCCACGAGGGGACAGACGGCTCTTCGTTTTGGTCGCCTTCAGGTTTTCCCGGATAGAAAGTGTTAGATATGAAAATCCTTAGTTTCCTCTTCTGTTTCATCGGACGTTTGAGCGCCTCCTGAATGTCAAGTCTTTTCCTCATTATTGTGAAGTCGAGTTTCCTTTCAAAGGCCAACAAATCCATGTATGCCTGCGATTCCGGCACCAAATCCCTCACCTTTTGGGGCAATATTTTGTCCGACAATTTCTTCTTTTTCTTAGAAGAAGTCGTTTGATGTGATGGTCCAGAAGGCGGTCCCATCGCTCCGATGCCTGACATCGGCATTCCTTTAGAGGGCTGTCCCACAATTGGTGGCGCACTCATCACAGAAACTGTTCTCTTCATAGTTTGAGGTCCCGAAGGGGGCGGCGGCGGAACCATTGGTCGTACATTTGGTGGGAATTGTGGTGGGTTTGGACCCATTCTCATGTGATGTGTCTGAGGGTATCGTTGAGTGGGAGGGCCCACATAACCGGTCGGACCGCCCACTGGAGGGGTCGGACTTTGAAAAAGATTGCGTTGCGGTCCCATCAGTGGTACCCGAAGTGATTGAGACGAAGATTGTGATGGATTTACATTTGGGTTTGGGTTAGGGTTGGGCTGAACCGCTATTGACGGTGAAGATGTCGGTCCCACTGCTGGCGATGCCATCATTGGGGGCTGACCTCCCATTCCCTGACCATAATTGCGAAGCATTTTTTCAGATTCAAATGAACTAAATTTGATGAAAACACTTAATTTTATTCAATTTTTGAGAAATAATGACAAAGACATTACCCGACTTTCAAATAGTCGATTATCGATTGTCGATGTTTTCCATTGAAGAACATTTCGTACTTTTATATACATTAAAACATCATTTTTCAATTTATAAAGGTATCAAAACTTCGATTCAATTATAGTTTAACATTAAATGTGATGCTTTTGAGCGCAAAATTCATATCAAAAGAAAAGGAATAAAATTTAAACAAATTTTGATTTAAAATTCAATTTAATTTAATTTAATTGAATAATAATTTTAATGATAATACAATTCTTTGGTAATGGGCTCTACATAAAGGAATATTGTATTAAACAATTTTAATAAACATAATATTCGTCTAATATATAATATTTTCAATTAAATCGTAAACAATAATAACTTAATGTTCAAACAAAATGACAAAATCAACTGATTTGTCAAAAAAAAATTAACTAAACTTAATAAGGAATTATTGCACGCAATATATCAAAGAAATTGTTTTATGGAAAGTTCAGACTCTATTCAAACACTAGAAAAAATTGTTACAGATAAATATGAGAAAGGTCAATTAAGAATATCCCTTATTTTTTCCATTAGATAACATTAATTTTATTTATTTTTTAAATGAATATTTTTTTGAATTGAATATTCACTTGAATTAAATGTTGACCCAAACCATAATTACCTGTTATTTAATAATTTGTACGTCGAGTGAATAGTTTGGGGTATTTTGTCATTTGTTATAATTTTTGATATAATTATAATTAATTAGATCTCTAATTGTTATTAACAAAGTTTTTCAAACAATCATTTGTTTTTTAAGAGATTCTTAGTTGTGATTAGTTTTAAAGCACCGCTGAAGACGTTTTTTGAAGTTATTTGTTGTGATTTGAAATCAATGCAATTATGACTATATTTGATATATTCGTAATTCAATTATATTTTCAATAATAATAATACGATTAATAATTTGATATTAATTATGATGTGATGAGTATTAATACTTCGAGATTTAAAACGAAAAAAAAAGTTTAAATAAAATTAATTACAAAATTCTGTTTCCAAACGACTCATAAAAGACATTAAAACGAATTAAACTCAAATATAAAACTTCCAGACAGTCATCGGCTGTTTGTATACTCCTGTTATGCCCTGTTCTTTGCCTCCGAAAATGTACATGCAAAGTTGCCAGTGGTGTTGGTGTAGTTTTGCTTTGGCCGGACTATATGACCACTTTCTACTGGCGGGAGAGCCCGGAACCACCACTTCTTTTATGACATTAATGTTTGGCTGCCACGAGATTTTGGTGTTCTCACAGCCCGGAGTCATATTTCCTCTCGAACTTAGATAAGAGTCCCGTCTGGAAGAGGCTCTATCCCAAGAACGGGCTCTATTCTCCTTCGATAATTTCAGAACTGGTAATGGATTCCCGTTTTCTGCGATTTGACTTTGAATTTGTTCCGATAGTTTTGCGCTCAAATTCTTTAATTCCATTAAATCTTTGGTTTGTCTGCCGGTCATACGTCGGGGAACAATAGCCGAGTGTTGAAGAGCTCCAGCAAATTCTTTGTGTTCATACATTCCGTCGTCAGTAAATGAATGGTAACCCGAACTGTGGGAAACGGAATGAGGAATACCTCTGCTCTCAACACTAGGAGTGTAGAGAGTTAGCGATGAATTATATCCACTAGATTTGGGTCTGGTCTCTACTGGCGATGAAATGGTCATAATATTATGGTTTTGGTCATCCAATTCAATAAGTGGTGAGGGTATGTTCTCTTCAGGTGAAAGACTTTTATCATCATTTGGACGAATATTTCCAATGAGTTGAAGATTTTCTAAGTCTTCGTCAAACTCTGAAAGCGAGCGGTCAAAACTGGAAGGAATAAAACGATTGAGCGGTTGTCCGGTTCCGTTATTGCCAATAGAAGTGGTCGACGACTCGGATCCACTTTTACTTCGATTGGGTGAAGGAAAACATAAACTGTAGTACGACATCGACTCGTGAACAGTTCGTCTTTTAATCCAAGTCTGACTATTGATTTCCTCTTCGAGAGGTGTGGCCACCACTGATTGGGTTTGGATTACTTCTGAAAGGGGACGGTTTGAGCGATTGGCGCAGTGTTGAGGAGTAGAAGACTCACTGTCCGATTCCAACACTGCATTAGAACTGATAGATTTCTGCATTTTTGAGCGATTCTTCAATCGATGATAATTTCCATCCGTTTTATTTGAAATGATTCCATTCTGTCTCTGCATTTGAGGGGTCGCCTCTTCAACCAATTTTTCCAATTCATCCTTTAGTTCTTCAGTGGTTAACACGTTCTGATGAAGAATATTATAACTGTTTGTTGATATACTTCTGACGAGACGACTCCGAGATATCTTCTCTTTAAGACTTTTCCTAAAAATTAAATTTGAAATATTTTTATGTTTTGCTTCCCATAATAAATTCATCCCAACCTCATAGTGACCTGAACTCCACGATTGATGAAATCATTTCCATAATTTTCATTAGTGATAGCGTTTCCCTCATTTTCGATATCTTCGTCGTCATCAGAGAGGGTCGCACTCCGACCACTGCACAGACCCGGCATTGAATGTTTTGATACTTTCAATTTAAATTGTTTTAGAGGTTTTCCATTTTCATGAAGAGGTGTGTCCGTCGGTTGTCCGAAACACATAGATATTGATTTAGTCGGCGCTGAAGTCAAAGCTTTACTTTGATTTTGTGAACTCGAAATGCAATTTGATTTTGAACTCAAACGAAGAATTTTATTATTTGATTCTTCCTCGACGTTAATATCAAGGAAGGGGTTGGCAATGGCTACATGTCTGCACCGCGAATTCGGTATTATTCCCTCAGCATTAATGCGTTCCCAGTGTTCGGTATCTGAAAACCATATGAAAATTAAATTGAATAATATTACAAAAAATGATTGATTACTGAAATGAAATCTCCACAAATCTCTTAACAAATTTCCAGATCTTTCGCCGCCAAAAATAAACATTGAATTGAAAGCTTCAATAGCTGTATGGCTGTGCAATTCACCAGGGCCCTTGTTACTTTTAATTCGATGCCATCGTCGGGTTCCTAACCATTTAATAATAAATTAAAACAAATCATAATTTAATTTAAAATCATGAAAAATGTACCGAAATTCCATTTCCAGAAATCTGACCTAGATATCAGATCAGTCATTCCTCCGTAGACATACATACAATTGTTATGCATTACTGCTGAGTGTTCGTGTCGGGGCGATGGCTGTTCTTGGCATGAATTGGAACTGCTTAACAAATGCCACTCTTCTGTCGCTGAAATAATAAAATTTTTCGCATTAAAGTAAAGCAGATTTTGAAGCAAAAATAAATAAATTTCTAATTACTTTATTAATGTTAAAAAAAAGAAGTTATTAGAGATTATTAAACGAAAATATGTAACAAAATTTACATTTGTTTGTAAAATATCTCTTTTAAATATAAAAAACATTTTAATGTGCATTACTATAAAAAGATAAATCGTTTAAACACTACTAATAAAAAATCACTTTAGAGTTGTGAGTCTTGAAATTATTTTAAAAACACTGAATTGATATCATAAACAATAAAAAATAACCGGTTATTAACTAAAAGAGAGATTAGAGGAATGGATATATAGATAGAAAAATACATTTGAGCCTAAAGATGAAGATGTAGTGAATAATAAATTTTTATTATAATTTTGTCTAAAAAAAAAATCAAGACTAAACCCAAACCTAAAATCAACGGAAAACTAAATATATATATATCTGAGAAGGCAAATAGGGGGAGTATTCTAGAATGCCTAGGACCGAAAAATAGGCAAAATCCCCCCTAGAATCGAAGCCTTTTGCCATCTCAGATGAATATTCTTTCTGGACATTAAGTTATTAAAAAGATCTTAAAATGAAAAAACTTTTAAATTTGATTTATAGTTATTTTTTACATATCTTATCAAACAATGGGAAAGGCTTTGAAACTAGAATCACATAAATTTAAATAAATTGAATTTAACTTTGAATCGTATAATTAGTTATTCAGTTTATAAGAAAATAAAATGAAAATAAATATATTTGAATAATCTTTTCAAAAACAGAAGATTTCCAAAAGATTATATAAAGCAATAATCAATTAAAATATTCATTAATATATGGATTATTTTTTGAAATGAATTCCAAGAATTTATCCGATTATCGATTCTTTTCTCTAATCATTAATAATGAAAATAATTTAATGAATAAATGAGAGCCAACCGAAAGAAATAAATTGTTTGTAGACTTTTCGTTATAAATCTAAAAATTTTAGTCATTATTCAATGAAGAGATTTATTAAGAATGAAGCATGCTTATTTTTCATACATAAAAGTTTTGCAAACAGTGTTTGGTTCATCAAAAGCAAAGAATAAGTCAATATATCTTTAGACTAAACGAACAAAATTTGATCAAAAAAGTAATGATTTGACACTTTTATAAATATGTCAGCAAAAGTCAAAAGAAATAATTGGATTATATTATTGTTTATTTGTTTCGATTTCTATACTAAAGTTGAGTGCATTTCATTGATAATTAACTTTGTATTCAATTTGTTGTCATTCATTCTGTTAATACTTTTGACATTTAATGAACTAATATTTGTTTTAATAAAAAAAAATATTAAAATTCAAATAAAATTCGAGAATTCATTTATTAAGAAGTAATGAAAAGAAAGAAACAAAGAAATGACATAAAACAAGACAACCAACACGTAATCTAACGATTATCACGAAAATACCATTTTGGCAAACCATTAGAGTTGGGTTTATTGGATGTAATATTGTACCTGAATATAGTTGATTGCATTGAATCGTTTGTCTGAATATTATTTGATTAATCGAACATTTAATACGAACTGAATGTTCAAACTTTAATTAAAACAATTGAAATAAGCGAAAGGTTTTCCAATTTTACCACTATTTCTAATAGACTAAAAAAAGGTGAAATATTACGATGAATACCATCGATCAGATCACTTAAGTCCAAACAGTTGTGAAGAAAACTCTGATGCAAAAGACGTGTCATTTTTGACTGAGAACTTAGAAGAGATCATCATTAATGAGTTGATAAGAGTGTTGTCCTAACATTATATAAATGGATTTGAGTTTGGGTACCATTAATGTCATTAACAAAATTCATTGCATTCAATGACTATTTTGTGACTAACGATCCAATACTTTCTAAGAAGTCCAAGATTGCACTGTTGTTAATGGCATACAATTAATTTATAAAATTACAAATCGATTATTTTTTACAAAAAAGTTTGTCTCTAAAACCAAGTGATTCCAACTTTTAAAATAAGTGATATATTCCTCGTTTATAATCAGACAAATTGTAAATTAGAAATGTTTGGTTCAAAATAATTAGATTCAAACGTGAGATTAGATTCAAATCGCATTCAAATTAATGGAATTCATATCAGAACAGAAGTCAACATAAAAATACAATTAAATTCTTGGCTCTCATTAGCTCTTTGCTAATGAAAAGAGTCGTTTGAGTTAATGAAGAGAACCCAATTGAATGCTAATCACTTCGGGAATAGTATTGCAATTAGCAAATAATAATCATTTGCCCTCTTTTTCATATTTTTAAGCATTTCCTCAGATTTGGTTCACACATAGAGTTGTGAATCAGAACTAAATTGAATCGACAAAAGTGTTGTAATCTTTCAATTATTGTTTATTTAGTAATTTGTTGATCACTAATAGAAAAAAGTCGATCGAAAACATTTATCAGTCGTTCAAATGAAGGATAGAAACAAAGATTTTTATGGTTAAGACATCCATTTGAGTAACAGTAAATCCAACGCTCTAACAGAGAAAAGACAGATCAACACTATCTCACACTTGATATAAGGTGTGACTATATTTTTTCTATGAAAAGTAAGTCTTAAACTTGAATACCCAGGAGAGCACAGACAGGGTTAGTATTGAATATTCCATCAACGGAAAGATCGTGTGCTAGAGTTACGTTCAGTCCCGCATAAATCCTAAGTCTCAATAAGAGAGTCATTCCATCGCATATACAGGAAAGACAGAAGCAATGAGGTCTTGCTATAATATACTGATTAATTTATCTTGCTTATCTAAGCTTTAGTCCTATTCTTAAATCAAAAGATAAGATTTCTGGCGTTTTGGAGAGAATTGCAGTAAACAGTAATATCCGACGCATCGAAACCAGTATTAGAAACTCTTATTTAATGATTTCTGAGACACAAAACGAGTATTTTATATAAAGTTATCAAAAACTGATTCTTTAGTGAAAAAATCTCATCAAAAATTTTCCAAAATGTTAGCTCCGGTTGAATGAAGTGAAGCGCAGTTTTTGTAAAACACAGATAAGGAATAAAAAAATAAACGATTTTTGGCGAAAGTGAAGCATTTTTGAGAGCACAACAACTAATGAATTGCAAGGTTTCCATCAATATTATGATTCCATCACTGCTTCTAATGCTCTTAAAATGTGTTTCCAAAAGCAATTCCCCTAATGCTATGTTTTGGTTGTGTCGTATGGCTGGCCATTAGTCACTCCTTCACGTATTTTAGAGACTCATTGACTCTAATTCAATAAGACATCGCATGCGATACAATCGAAACATTTGGAACAAAAGATTTATTTCTAAACAACTTTTAGTTATTAACTCAAGATTTTAGCCCTTCTTTTCTCTGGTGATGGACTGTCCACTCATAGACATGAGAAGAGTCAAGTATTCAATTGATATAAAGTGGAGACATAATAACTAAGTTGTGATCCAATAAAACTCACTGAAATCAAATGTCCACAATTCAGATGAAGAGCCGCGTAAGTCCTGATATCCACCATAAACATGCATTGCATCGCCATATAATATAGCGCTGTGACCTCTCCTACCAGTCGGTGCCATTGCCAGTGATGTTGATGGAGACGGATTAGGGATTTGTTTCTTCCACGTTGTCGTCGCTGTAAATAACAGACATTAATAAATTGACATCACTTTCACTCAAATTTGACATTCAATTTGTTTTCAATTCTTTATGACTTTTAATAGATTCTAAAAACTTTTGTCAAAAATGAGATAAAAAGACAAAATTGATTTACTTTTATGTAAACAAAGAAATAAATAAATAATAGAATTTTTTCGAGTAATTTGTGGCCAAACAATAAAAGTATATAATATTTAAGATAAAGTTAAGACATGTGAAAGTTATTGAGATGTGTAGACATTGGATACAACACTCACCCAAATCTAATATCCAGAGCGGAGTCTCACCATTTGATGAAAATCCAATTTCACCGCCGAATACATAGAGTTTATTCTGTTTTCATAGAAAGGAATCAAAAATGCAGTTATAATAAAACGGGAAAAAATATAAATCATATTATTATTACTTCAACACAAATATTCGAAATATAGTTTCGAAGGCAAACATGACTCACATTCCAAGCAATCATTGTATGTTCCTGAAGACTGGGTGGATGTTGTCCTCTACACTCTACTTCTTCCCATTGATTCTGTCCGGCATCAAAACGCCACAAATCTTTGAGGGGAAGATTAGCACTTCGGCCGCCATAAAGATAGATGTGTCCGTCGAGTGTGACACACATGGCGTGCTTACATCGGGCTACTGGACAACCCTTATTAGTATAGGCACTTACGCTCATCGACTGCACCGGTGACCACATTATATACCAGTGAAGCTACAAATAATAAGAGAAAAAAACAATAAATTAGTGATGTTTTACTCATATTTAGTGTTATTCAGACATAGTATGGTTTATAGTAATTCATATTATTATTCGTCACTTCCCTTAAAACGCTAATTTCTAAAGTTTTTACGATATTTACAAAAGTGTCTTTCATTTTATTTACTATTTTAAGTTCTGATTAGATTAATGTTAACTTAATGTCTAAGTAAATGAAGAATAGTGTGAATGCAATTAACATATAATTGTACAGACATTCAGTTGTTATCATAATAGATGCAAATCAAATGTATTTTTACACAAATATTTACTCTACAATTACTTTATATCTTTTACTTTTAAACTTAAACACTTGTTATCATTTGTCTGAAAATGAGCTTAAATTTGGAAATTATATGAAAAATCATAATAATTTGAGACTTGGGATTTGGTCATATCATCAGTTTATATCAAATTAAATGATATAATTTAAAATAAATAAAATGTTAAACTGAGTCAATGATAATAAGAGTTAAATCAGTATTTATTATAATAACAAATAATAAATTATTGCAAAGATATAGTCCTAAGTTAGGACTCCTAACGATAAGTCACAAAAAATAAGAGTTTAACTGAAATTTGGTGTCAATTGAATATTATTGTGAAAAATGCAATTTAGTGGAGAGAATGTGTACTTTTCAACAATTTATTGCAAATCATTTATCATCGATGAAAGCGATGCCAAAGGCATTAGAAGAGAAGTTTATATCAGTGAATGAAGAGAGCCGTCATCTCAATAATATAATACTCTTTCACTGACAGCAAAACTAAGACATTAAATCTAATGCATACGTTTCTCATAGGTTTCACTAATACTTTATTAGAATATCATTCGATCCTTTAGTGTCAGTCCAAAGAACTTATCACTCGTTGAGTAAAGCCTCACTTCACTGATAAAATCAATAATTTTGGGACAAACCAACACTTTTCTAATGTTGAATAACTCAAGTATTTATCATTTGCTTCACTGAAACGTAATATTAAGATCACTTCAATAATTGAAGTTCCATTCATTTATTTGTTAATAATCAATAAAATTGAAGTTTGGTTATATAATAACCATGATCAATTTACAAATTAATAATTAATTGAATATCAGATATATTTTATATACCAATCGATTAAAGTGGAGATTAAACCCAAGATAATAAACTTGAGTACAAAAGCAAAGAATTTTTGACAAATTCAATGTCTTTTGAATATTAGAAAAATTTCGACCAAAAGATTTATAGCGCGCGCTCTCTCTCTCAGGGGTTTCCACAGCGCAAAGTTTGTGCAAAATATCGATTTTGAATTTGAGTTTAAGGCCAAACACTGTAAGCAAATGATAAACTGCTGTCGAATATTCCAATTCCTTCTCTGAATAACTGAAGAATCAGTAGAATCGGTATTAAAGAAGAGAAAATTGAAACAAAGTTTAGTTTGTGAATCATCTTCTCTACTCTCGGGGGAGAAATTGCAAATCACTTTATATTAATGTTAGACATTTCGCACTCAACCAGAGTTTGAACCAAAAACTGTTTGTATTTTTTCAATTTGTTTTCTTGAAAGTAATTGAGGTGTAAAAGAACAAGATTAAAATGGGCTCTAAAATAAACATACTTTGATTCCATGAATAGCAAACAAATTTCAAGTTTCAAAGACTCATATCTTAAAAGAAAATATAATTTTTTAGACAAACTCTCCCAGAAATCGATGCAAATATGATATCGATTTCCTTTTATTATATTAATATTTCTGAGAAACTCTTCAAAATTCTTATTTATTTCTTAAGTTTTAAGTTATATGAAAACCGAAATACAATATTTAAAATTTAAAAATTGAAACTAATTTGAAAAATCCATGAAATAAATGTTAGATAAGTTTCACTTTTCGATTGGAATTCCCAAAGAATTACTAAAAATGTGATAAAACAGAAGCAAAGTTTAGCTTCACTTCTGTTTTATAAATAAATAAATAAAAAGCCTTGACTTTCATAGGTTTGGGCTGAGACTTGAGTTAAATAACGACTTGAGTTACGATAATTCACTAGTTTTATGCCAAGAATCTCTTTGTGACTCAACGATGAAAAAGAGTCACTGGAGTGCAATACTGGACCCAATAATATACTTTCGTTCTAACATTTATTGAGATTAGTTGCAAACGAAGACATATTCTAACATAACATTAGTTTTACATTTATTTCTGCAGTTTTATAATCACAATATAGTCTTTATGTGAGATTTAATTCATTTTGAATTTGTTTTCATTTGATTTCGTGAAGAATAAAATTAGATTATGAACTGAAACTCAAAAATAAATAAATGCATGACTTAATGCTTGTAAATGTATTTCATCCATCAATTATTTAAATTAGAACTTTTCCCAAACCATTCAAAACATACTCTACTCTACGAATAAATAAATAAATTCTGAATATTGAGTAAATGTGTGGCTTCACTGCAAAAGTGAAGTGCATTTTTGTAATTCTATACTTCTCTATTCTTGACCACAATATTTGATTTCTTCGTTCAAATTGAGTCCAAGTTTGCAATTCTATACTTTTTCTTGAAATATCAAATTCGGAATTATATTAAATAATACAATTTGTATGCTTTCAATATATATAATTGAAATTATTTGAATATTATTTGTAAAATAAATGTATGTTTATATCGGAAAAAGTCAATCAATAAATTATTAAATAAAAACTTTTAATTATAGAGAAAATAAATTTTGAGAGAATTATATTGCATTTGAAATAATATGTGAGAAATGTTGTGACAATCGGTAATCCTTACAAAGAATTGAAACCAATTGAAAAGTGCGCAAAGCGTTTGTAAATGTGGTAAAAGTGAAACCAATTTAAGAATGAATGACAAGAAAAGTCTTTAGCCTCAAAATGTCTTGAAATACATTTGATTGGTTCAATGTGTTATCCCTTATTGCAAATGAGACGTTACTCCAACTGACAACTTATATCTTAGTAAATGTTGTTCTATTCCTTAATAAAATTCCTATTCTTCGACAATTCCCCCCAGAATTCAATAAATGAAGTGAAGTCATAAGTTGTCGCCCTATCGCTCACACCTCAGTTATAGACCAAAAACAATACCATATATGAGTCATTCGACAAATGAATTGCATTTACAGATTATTAGCACAACATATAATCTTAAGGCCATTAGGCATTCCTCTGCGGTCAAAAAATTGAGGCAAAAGTGATATAAAATAAGTTAATTTGTGTTCATTTCATTAATGCTTTTGTGTAATGCCTTCAATGGCAGCCATATATCACTCAAATGTCAAACAATATTAAAGCGCTTTGATATCTGATATTAAAACCATCGCTTATTTTATATAAAAAATTTATTCAACTAATGGTTGCAAACATTGAACTAATTTTTGAAAAGATGTCGAAATTGTTAAACGAATTGCAATTTAAAGTTTAAGTGTTTTTAAGCACAAAAGCAAACATTTGTTTTGTTTGAGAGGAAAACGAAAGAAAATAATGCGATAAAACAGATCTCCAACAGAGAAATGAAATAACATTTGGCTATACTTTCAGTAAATAAACCGTTCGAAGAGAATATAGATTTGGAAAAACATAAATCAAATAATGAGGAATATATTGAAAATAAGTGTTTTGTTGTAGAGAAGCCCAAACACTAGTGTTCGTTAGGAAACTAACAAAAATGCATTGAATTGTTTTGAAAGCAAAACCAAAGCAAACATTTGCAGAGAATATAAGAAAAGAACGAAAATCAAAACCAATCGGAATATCAGAAATGAGAAAACCTGATCAGACATATAAAGAACCGGTAGATAACTAATGGTTGTCAGAGCTCTTACTTTGGATGCTTTGCACGGATTGTATCATAAATTCTCTGATTAATAACTTTCAGGTTTCGGGGAATATAACAAATGAAAGCTAACAGAAGGGATACTTCTCTCAAATTGAAATAAAATGAATAACAGCCATAACTAGACATCTCTACTATTCTGAAGATGTCTTAAAATTTTCAAAACTGATTTAACAATAAATGAAAACTTTATGTTTGTTAGCCTACTATTAGAGTTACAAATAATAATAATTTTTTATTAATAATGAATGGAATTCATATTTGAGTTCAAAATTTTGTGTTCACAACACAACTGAGATATCGGAGGAATAGTTGGTCTGTAATTATCATTAATTTGAATGAACAAAGGATTAGACGGAGTGAATGGAGTGAACACTGAAATGAATCATATGATTAACGATAGAAAATATTAAAACAGAAAACTTTGAACAGAAGTGCGACTCAAAGCTCTATTCCGATAATAAATTGAAACAATCAAAGGAACTACACTTTAGTTATATTGCAGTTATATAACTATTGTAAGCATAGAATCAACACAAAAAATTTATATTAAAGTTATAAGGGTTTGTGCGTAGAGTTAACAAATGAATGTTACCGACTATTCTCATAGGAATATAAAGACTGAACACATCGTTAGGAATAGAATAAAAGAATAGACGACAGAAGAGTAAAGCAGCCATACTTTGCATTAAGACTTTTATGTATCGATTTCTATGTTTATTGAATGACTGAATGAGCAAATGTCCAAAATAACAGCCTTTGAAATAATGCTTCGAAATTACAGTAAATGTCACTTATTTTGTAAATTTAGTGATCGTTAGAGACATAGAAATCTGCAAAAATATACCATTTTTTGAATCAGACATCAGAAGAAAATGAAAAGAAATACAACTAATTTTAAGGAAAGAAATCAAAATGACTGAAATGTGTTCACAAATTCCGAAATATAGTTTAGGAAATTGTTTTCCTTTTATTACTTTTGAAAAAAAATAGAGTGAAGTTAAGACTCAGAAGTAATTTCCATTACATAAAGCAATGGTCCGAATCCACACAATTCTTGTTGTGATTAGAATTTTAATAATAATAACTATAAAGACTTCTGCCGTTAATTCCTTTAGATATATAACGGAAGTTATCATAAGAGAAACGCCAAAAGAAAAACAATAAAAGCATTACATAAATCAGATGTTTTGCGGAAATTTGTATTTTCAGCCTTTTATTCGACTTTTGATCCTTTCCTCAAAGCAATACAATCTTCAGAGATGTCCAGAGGGTCACATCTTAATACCTTACTCAGAGAGTTAAATAGCTAATTCCAACTAACCTTCATATTATTCCTTATATAAACTATAGCCAAAAGGGACACATTTATAACATTACATAAAATAAAAGAAGAAATAAAATAAAGTCATTTTTATTCAATTTATTGAATTAGTCTTAATATCAAATATCTTACGTCTTATACTAGTCTTATAATAGTAGCCATAATTATATAATTTCTAATATAATTATTACTTTTTTTTTATCGAAAATTTAATTAATATTTGAAAACTATTTCAATAAAATTAATTCAATATTGGGTTTGAAAATTTCAAACTATCGAAGGATTGTTTGTTTAATGTAATCAACAAAATATAAAGAAATGGAAATTTATTCAAAAAATAAATTTGTTATGAAAACAATATTTGAATGCATTGAAGGTTTCAGTAGATGTAAAAACTATTGCTTTCTTCAAATCGATAGAAATGAGGAGAAATACAATGAGTTATGCCTTAAAAATTAGTTTCGATTTTTACTTCACTTAACAAAAGGATGAAAAGCGATCGAAAAGAAGGACAACAGACAGCAAAGAGAAGAACCAGAAGAATATAAACCATGTGTTGGCAACCAATCAAAAGAATGACAAAAATGGTAGATTCATATTAAGAGAGGATAAACGCAGAACTGAAGCACTAGTAGTTCACACAAGTGAGTGTTCGCCTCTCTTATCCTTATATAATGGATGGCAAAACGCAACCGATTCTTAGCTCAACAGACATCGCGAGAAAATGCCCTCCAATTGAATGAAAAAGAAAAGACACGATAAATGTTCATTCATTATAGAAGTGATTCTGTTCTACTGGAAGAACACTGAGAAAGGCTGAAAAAGGCTACTCTTGTATACTATTATCTTATGAATCAGTTCTAAACAGTAGAAAACATCAGAATAGAAGTTAGTCGTAGTCGTGATCACAACAAATGACTAACGACATGACCAGAGACTCAACTTTTTTGCACAGCAATATGTTTGAAGTCATGTCCTCCCAATCTATTGATTGAATCATTTATTGATTCCTAATATAAAATGCATTTTATTCTATCTTTTTGTTTATGAGCTCTGACTGAAAATTGAGTTAAACTTTTGCCAAAATATTGACAAACAAAACATGTAATCAATTTTAAGTCCGTCCGACAGAATATGACTTAGAATGACAGTCAGAACCCAATTTGTTGGACAAACAATAAATGCTAAACTTTTTCTGACATAAAACGGTCTCTGAATTGAAAAGTTTTGGTGGCATCGAAACAATAATCAAAGTTTGAATGAGACATCCCTACAATGGTATCCATAGTAACTGAAGTCCTCCTTTCCATTTAATATACTCTTTTCTCTTCGGTCTTATGTTTCGCATTTCATTCTTTTAATATAAACCTGATTTTCTATTGAAAAACAAATCTCTTTTCTTTCAATTTTGTGCAAAATTTATGCAAAACTTTAAAGTTTTCATTAGTTTTCGTTTAGTTTTTGACAAAAATCCATTCACTTGAGAAGTAGTATTAAAGACATTTTTTATACAAAATATCTTATATAACAGAATATCTCTGAATTTGAAGCCAAAATTCAATGTTTTCAGTCATTTTCAGTCACTTTCAATGGCTATTCTTGAAGTTTACATATTAAGTCTCATATACTTAAAGCTTATGAATATCAGAATATAAGTGAATTATAATATAGATAAGAGTATATGAGTTTATATACTTATATTACTTATAGATATATATATATATAGTTCACGGAATATGAATTCTTTTCTCATAAATATGCTATACGTTTGCCATAAACTCATAGATCATATTTCATTGGATGATGTCTTCGTCTTTCGTTTATTTATTCATATTTTTGAAAAAATAATTAAAAGACAAACTCGAGATAAATCACTGAATGTTTAATATCTCAAACACTTTTGAGTTTAAATTAAATATCGTATAAAATGTGAATAAAAACTAATTTACTTCTTATCGGATATATTTTGTATAATAAAATTGGCATTAAATGGGATTATTATATATAAAATGTTGTATCAATAAAATGAAGCAAGCTAAAATACAAACAAACTTTAATAACTTTAACTTCAATTTATAATTTGATTATTTTGCAAAAATTCCATTAAAATGTTGTCTCAAATGAACTAAATTTTAAAATTAAATTATATGATTAAAACGATTATGATTATGATAATGATCATGGTCAATTTCTTAGGAATTTAACTAATGTTCAGTATTAGTATCTCACTTATATTACTATATTCTGAGAGATAACAAACATTATTATCAATTAAAATACATATTGTAGTCATATATAAGTAAAAATTTGGTAAAATTTTCCGTTGAAATTAAATATATTTTTTTAATTTATAAGAATAAAGTAATAAAATAAGTAATTCATAAAAGAGAAGCAAAAATTATGGGAATAATATTTGCTTAGAAATTGTGTGAATGCGATAACATCTGGAAGTGACGCTCAAATTGTGTAAATTATAGCTCAAAATCAGTGAGTTTTGACAAAAGCGCTAAACATTTGTTCTTTTAAGAAATAATTACAACAATAAAATACTTGTGGACAGACATCTAATTCAGAGTCATTTAGATCTGATTCTCGGCTCAAATAAATTCAGTTTACTATCAAATGATTAAAGATTTATCTCTCAGTTTATTGTTATGTTGAAAGAATAAATCAATAGATTTGAAGTGTGATCTCAAAACTTAAAACATTTCAATCAATTGTTTGTTTCTCTTAAATTTTTTATTACATTAAAAATTCAAGAAATCTCTCAACTGTTTCAACATTTGAAACATTAATTCAAATAAATGGCAGAAAAACAATAGATTTCATTCACAGAATTGCAGGAAATAAGACTAAACGACACAATAGTTCGACATATGAGTGGATTCTGGAGTTGAGTCCTATCATTCCTATCATTATTATATTCAGTTTGAATCAAACATAGAATGAATTTTTCGATATCTGTTATATAATATGTGCTCAACTGTAGAGATGATGCACAGCATCTGACAGTCTCTCCATAGCAACACAACCAACTCATCTGAAATAATGTTAAAGTATAAGAGATGAACAAAACAGACAATATATGCACTGCTCTATTGGCTGAGTATTTCTAAAATCGAGGCACTATTCCTAATGACATTAAAAACTAGTGAAACTATATTTTGGAAGAGAGCTCTCGACGTTCTTTCCCTCAATAGTTTCATAACTATGTAATGATGGCATTCATCTATTAATGATGAAAACGCTATAAAAGCCATTTAGGAAGAAGAGATTCACTGAATTGATTGTCATCGACATATTCTGTCCCTCAATAAAGACTAAAATGTTCGACACATCATAGAATTCAAATAAATTTAGTTTATTTCTATTTGGCTATCGATAAGACAAGAGTTACTAGGATTCACTCTTTGTTTTTTTAAGTCACTCTCACTAATTAAGAACTAAGCTTTAGTTATTTAATCACTATTTGCAGATCTTATTGTTTTGTCGTCAAAATTAGTGCTTTAATATAAATAAAGGACAGAAAATGGAAACAAAAATCAAATATAATATAATATAATTGAAATATTAATTCA
Source organism: Galumna lanceata (assembly GCA_034695685.1). NCBI lineage: Eukaryota > Metazoa > Arthropoda > Arachnida > Sarcoptiformes > Galumnidae > Galumna > Galumna lanceata. Next base: position 25,077 of record JAQFZL010000076.1, read on the forward strand.
ACGAATTTCTAAATAATATACAGATTTATATTCATTTCACTATATTTTGTTCACTTTATTCTCTCATTCGTGAAATGTTTTGAATGAGTGAGCGCTGTGTGTGTGTGTGTGTGAATGAGTGAGTGAGTGTGTGTGTGAGAGAGAGATGGGTTTGGCTAACAATTGCAGTTTCTGGTGAACTCAATCTATTTTCTAATCCGACCCCAATTTATAGGAGCCCTTAAAGTTGATCTGAGGATTTGAGCGACAGTCCAAAGCAATACCCAAACGAAATAATGGAGAGTCAATCAGTTGCTGATAGAAAACTCGTTTGACGTTATCTTATATTTCATTTTCATTTCTTCTATAATTCATTTATTTCTTCATAAAAATATAATATAATCTCCGGAAATAAGCTTAGAAATAATCGATTCTGAACTTTAGGTCAAAAAAGTCTTCAAAATTTCATTTTGAAGACTATTTCTTTGAA
>JAQFZL010000077.1:0-25535 GCA_034695685.1 Galumna lanceata
GGAGCAGTTTGGAGCAATGTGGAATTTTACAGTAGTAATAAATGATTTTATAATAAATATACTTTATCATATTATAATGAAATAAAATGCCGGAAAATGCAGGGATCTTTTTAGTGTCATTTTTACATTGAAATTAATACTTTCAATGTAATGCATGACTTCTCGGCATTGCATGTAATAAACCCAGTGAAGCGCATTATTATACAGGTCGGACAGACCCTTTCTTCAAAGAATTAGATGAAAAAAAATTAAATTTTTCAAATAATAAATAAATATTTATATCCGCTTGAAATCATCAAAATCTCTATTTTTTGGGTAAATTTCCATTTAAAGTACATAAATAAATATTTTAATATTTCATGATTTCATACAAATAGTTTTTAAGGTAAGTTTCTATTAAAATATCTAATAATCTAATTTCACTAGATGACTTTTAGGAATTCCTTCTAGAGCTTTCTTTTATAGAATATTTTGTTTGGTTAAAGGCTTTATAAATAAGAAAGATATTAAAAACCAATTTTTGGATGTAATCCAAATTTATTTTTATAAACAATAAAATTTTAGATATAAAATATAAGCTTTTATTTGTTACGAAAACCAATTGATTTTGAGGTAAACTTCAACGGATTTATATCTAAATATTAAGCAGGGATGTTAAAGGTCTTCAATCTCAGGGAGTGTCATGGGAGGGTATTTTGTCTCGGCTCAGAGGGGATGGTATCAAAAGGGGGGTGTTTTCAATAAAGACTTAAAAAACTCTTAAAACAGCTAAAAACACCGTTTTTTCGATGTTTATTTATTTTGATGCAGAATAGACCTATTTTGATAGAGAAAGACCATGTTTAAATCATTAAAAGAGTAATTTTCAATTTTCAGTAAAATCATATGATCAATGAATTGGGTCCTAGAAATCAATTGAAGTTATGGAGGGGTTTCCATAATAGAGGATTGACGTTCTAGAGATTTATCTGTATTAGATATTAACATGTTAGTTCAATCATATTCAACTCTTAAAGAAGGGGGGCGGTTAGTAAAGTAAGAGTGGCCCTCAGTCCAAATATGGTGAACCCCTATATATTTGAGTAGCCCATGACTTGAGATGACCAACGCCGTAAATCATAAGGTCATATCACGTGACCTTCAGCCATAATTGTACTTTATATCCAAAATGAAATATGTCATTTTCTTAAAAACCACTCATGCTAGAGTCATGATTTTTAGTTTGAATGATCACCTTGTCAAGTGGTACATCATGCATAAAAAATTAATAAATTACGTCATTTTAAAAATTAAAATTTTTGATTTTGAAATTTTTGATTTGATTTTTAAGTATTTTGCCCCAGAGGTGCTCTCGCGTTTTTTATTGGAAAACATTCTTCAAACTGTATAGAATAAGCATTTGAAAAAATCTGGAGAGCACCTTTGGGGCAAAATTGAAAAAAATTAGGTCAAACATTTTTCTATAAAAAAGTGAAATTCCATTACGATATCATTTAAATGTCAATTTATTCACTCAACAAATATTTTCAAATTGACTGAAATAAATATTTGTAATCAGTTTAATAAAGTTTTTTTTTTCAGTCAAAACTAGTCTATTAAACATCGACTTAACCAAAAACATTGAAAAAAACGGTGTATTATGCATTTTTTATCGAGTTTTGAGACTTTCATAATACCCCCTAAAACCCCCTGAAGGTTTTGACCAAAAATCCGGAACTATATCCCCTGAGACCTCGACTTTTGGCCATCTCAGATATAAGTGATATCAAAAGTGATATTAATTCCAATTGTAAGTTATAAGCGAAACCTGGATTTTCCTCAATCTCTAAAAAAGCCTAGTTCCAATCTGTATATGAAACTGAACAAAAATTGTACTTTTAAGCAAAATATGTAAAATTTGTCTGACAGGGGCACACTTTTGAAAGCTCATATCTACAAAACCATGAAAGATAGAATAATTGAACTTGATCTTATTTATAAAAGATTCAGCAAATTCATTTTTACAGTAAATTCTAATATCTGTCCTCGATATTCGAAATGTCGTCCGTAGTCAAGCAACCGATTTCGGGCAAACCCGAACCCGAATCGGGTTTTTTCGGTTTCGGGTTTCAATTTTAAAGTTTCGGATCGGTTCGGGTTTTGGAAAAAAGTGATTCGGGCTTTTGATATCTTTCAGTTTTCTTATAATTGTATAGAAAATGTAATTTTTATTGAAAATTTAGTTAAAATATATTAAAATTTGCATAACAGAAGCCTAGAATATTGTATTCAGGGAAACGCAGCGGGCCACTTTGGGGGCCAAATCACTTTTAGTACCCTACGTAGTTTATGTTGAACAAATAAGTTATACAAATAAACTTATACACTTTTTTCTCATGCAACATAAATTATTCATATCATTTAAGCGGGAAATTTAAAGTTGCGGATCCCTGTTGTATTATTAACACATAAATTAAACAAATTCGATAAAAGTATTATTTGAAATGTTTAACATTCAATATAAGAATAGAACGATTCAATAATTAAATGTTCTAAAGTAGGATTAACAGAGTAAAATATGAACTAGTATAAAGTTAACATTACTAATTTGTTGAATATAAATTATTTCAAGGTTGCAATTATAACATGAAATTTTCAACATAATGAGTAAAGCAATGTTTTCCGGTTAAAAAACTATTTGTCTCGATATAGATAATCACCTTGATAATTAATATGCCTACGAATCACATAAAAAGGGTTAATTTCAGAAATTTTAATTTTTACTTCAAGTAACTATTTGGGTTAAATTAACTTAAATAAGTTATTTTAATTTTTCAAAAGTTATTTAACTTTAAGTAACTTTTAATCAACTTTTTTCAGGAAATAAATAATTCATTGAGAAAAATGTAATAAAAATTTGACCCTGATATTATTGTTCTTAAATTTTTATTTGTTAATGACATTTGTTTGTTTGATTGGGAAATTGAGAGGTTTTTGGTGTTTAAATTTAATTCTTATCAACAGAAGATTGTATTTTGAAAACTAAAATTTAAGCAAATTTCTTGTTATGCAATTCAACTCTAAAGGGTTTGATCTACGGTGCGCTTCATTGCATTACATTGATAGCATTACATTGAATGCAGACCCCTGGAGGTTACGCTTCACTGCAATGCCGACGAGTCAAATGCAATGCATTGAAAGCATTGATACAATACAATCCAAAACAATTCAATTCAAAATGATCTGATCTTTTCTGGCATTTTATTTTAATATAATATGATAGAGAATAATCATTTATTACTACTCTAAAAAATTCCACATTGCTCCAAACTTCCCCATTCGATCTAGGGTGATTTAAAGATTCATATATCTCTCTTCCATGTATTGTCTATGATTGTTATGAATAAAGGGCGTACTTTTATATGCTATACTTTACCAACTTTACAGGGTCGATTAACTGCTTTGATGAAAACAATGTGAAAAAATGTATTAATTTAATTAACTATAAATAACTATTTACCTGTTTTTGAATAACTTTTATAGTGACTATTCAGAACTTTTAAACGCCTTAAAAACATCACTTTAATAATGAGTTAAGCAATTACAGTTTGACCTCACTCATAACAGATTCAATAATACCAGAAACTTGATTTTACCAGGTGCAATGCAATGCAATGCAATGCAATGCAATGCAAAAAATTTGAATTGAACTTAATATTGAAAAATTGATTGAAAAAGACATCGGTTTAATAAAAGAAAAATCAACTAAAAGTTGAATAAATATTCAAACTTTAAATTTCAAAGTATTCAAAATGTGGAGCTTTTTCTGTAAATTTTAGGGACATTTAAATCAGTTAAAGAGGTATTCAAAAATACCCCTCTCTTGAGATCGAAAAATCGGTAAAATACCCTTCTCCTGGGATCAATTTATTAATTAAAACAAACTTTTGAGAGTGAGTAAGATGAGCAAGTTCATTGAAAATGAATGATCAACAAGGTGAAATTTATAAATAGGCTATGAATTATAAGTATGAAAATCAATGAAATAGTGTTTCAAACAAATATTTTGACCACAAATTGAACAGTTAATCATTAATTTTCAAATAACTCATATGACTGTCAAAAATTTGTTTTAAATTATAAAACTTTTAATTCATTAATAAATTGATTCATAAGTTTTGATTTTACTATGACTCGATAGTCGATATTCGGGTGAAGTCATGGTCATTCGCATAGATTTTTGGCCGATTTATATTCAATATAACAATCTTAATAAAATGATATAGGTTAATTTTTAAAATCAGAGTTTCTAGAGGTTTATACTCCTATTGAGAGCAAAAAATGGGCCAAATAGCCGGACTTTAACATCCCTGATTTAAATCCATTTTTAAAATGGTTTTACTTTAAATGCCCGAAAGGCAACTCTCAAATAATCAAACAGTAAAATAAATGATCAATAGATAAACTGGAAGGAAATTGTCAATTGTTTTTACAATTAGAACCGATATTATAAGTTCTAATTGACTGTCAAAACCTAAATTGTTTACATTTGATGCTATTATCAGTTATTTTGTTAATATTAAATAGCCTTTAATGGACTCCGACGGGCGGTTATTATATCTAAAACTTGTGGTATCGCTTCCGTCGGACTGCATTATAGGACAATTCAAATACCGTGAGAATATCGTAGGCATAAGTTTCTGCGCGATCCCAACTTCCGAGCGCTACCCTATCTTTTTGGAAAGGGTTGGATCCCTCACAGGCTTCTGTCGAAAGTAAGAAGAAATCTGGGAATTCTTCGTGGGTTTTATCCAATTCTTGTGGAGGACTCACAGAATTAAAATACCAGTGAAAAGCAATTCCAGAGATATATTGAGCGCTAGAATTATCTTTCAATATAGTGTTAACCCATTTGTTAAGGAAAGGTCTCTGATCGTCAAAAATCATTAGTTTGAGTTTATCGACGCCATAATCAGCAGATTTCAAAACAGGTCCCAAATCTTTGATAATAAAATCTCTCATTTGTTGAGCGGTATAACCCATACAATTGAACGCAAATGAAGGGATTTCTCCGTCATTCGGTTCATTTTGAACAGTTATTCCCCAAAAATTAATTCCCTTTTGTTTGTAAGCGTCTAGAAATCTGTAAATTCTTTTAGTCTTATAATCAAAAGTAATGATTAATTACTTAACAAAATAATAAGCCCACGCTTTAAAATATGGACCCCCGGGTCCACCCTTTAGGCTTCCCTTTCCTATCAATTGATTATTTGTCTTAATCCAAGCCGGGCCACTCCACGGACTTCCAAACAATTTTATTTCAGAATTCAATTTTAGTGCAGATTTTATTAATGGTATCTAAAAAAAAGTAGTTTTAGATTCAATGAAAAGTATTTTGTTTTAAAATTAAATAAGAGTCACATAATTATCTGACAAAGTAATGATTGAGTAAATAATGGCAAATAATGACCTTGTACTTTAAGTCCTCATCTGCTAACTTGAAATTCTTGAGCTCTAAGTCTTCAACGCCGTCGTCATATGTGTATTGACGGCTAGAGAAGTCACTTCCACCGATTGGTATTCTTGCCATTGTATACGACAAGCCATCAGAGGAATAGTAATCATTTATTATTCGTTGGGAAAGTTGTGGTCCCAAACTTAATATGTTAAGAGAGGCGGCGTCTGTGAAGGCACCGCCAAAACCGATTATCTTCTGATACTTTTTATTTCTATTAATTGTAATCGTTTTGCCATTACTTTCATATAATTCTGTTTCGTTCGTAAATTTAAAGACATTTTTATCAAATCTTTGTCCGCTTTTACTGCTCTCATATCTGGTTATAACTCCGGCAGAAGTTTTGACAATCGGTTCAAAAGTATGACAATCAGTGATATTACAGACACAAACAGTACTTCCCTTTCCATAGTCTCTATGAATACAGGAATTGTTGGCTAAGACTGAAAAATTAAATAAAATTTAAATTAAAAAATAGTTATTCTTATTATATAAAGTTTATATTAACCAAAATTATTGGACAAAAATATAAGCAAAAATGCAAATATTTTCCACATTTTCATTCAATTTCTTATTTTTCTTAAAACAAAAGTAAATAATTTTATGATAAAATTATTATAAATATTTGAAGAAAATATTAAACAAATGACTAATCTATTGATAATTTAATAAATGTTTTATTTCTATAATATTGTATTCAATTTTAATTCAATTAATAACTTTTAATAAAACTATTTAGGAATTTATATACGATTAGAGTTATTTAGAAGATTAAAGATTTAATTCTAATCTAATAACATAATTCAAGTTCTCATTACTTTTTAAATTAATATAACTTTATCTCGATAAGTGAAAAGTGAGCATGTTCAATAATGATCAATAATTGATAAATAATTGATAAAAGTTATAGAAATTTAAGTCAAATTAACAAATTAAGTAAAAGTTATAATTATTTTTAAAGTACTGTTGTTTTTGTGAAGTTCTTTAAATATTTTTATTTGTGTTGAGTCACATGTTTTCAATGTTTTTATTCAAAATAAATGCTTTAATTTTAGTTAACATTTAGTTTATTTTATTTAAATATTTCTAACATTTATTTGAATTATAAAAATATGTCTCTTTTGTGGAAATCATTAGATGTAAACAAATCTATAATTAAAATAATAAAAAAGTCATTTGGCTTTAAACGGATGACAGCCGTTCAGTCGGCAGTCATTCCGCTCTTCATTAGTAATAAGGACTGTGCCGTTGAGGCCGTCACTGGAAGTGGAAAAACATTGGCATTCATTATACCTATTATTGAAATTCTAATGAAAAAGTCGGCCAAAGAAAGGATTAATGAAACAGACGTTAATGCAATTATTGTGAGTCCGACCCGAGAATTGGCTCAACAAATATATGAAGTACTGAACCGTTTTCTTCAAAACGAGAATTTGAATCAAATGAAAGGACTTTTATTAATCGGCGGAACAAATGTTTCGCAAGACATCAATCGTTATCTTAATTGTGGCGCAAATATAGTGGTCTCAACTCCGGGCCGTCTCTTCGATATGTTTTCAAAATGTGAACACTTTGCGAGTAAAGTCCGCAAATGTCTGGAAGTGTTTGTCTTAGACGAGGCCGACCTTATCCTTAGTCTAGGGTTTGATACCGCACTCAACATAATTCTGTCATATTTACCAAAACAACGGAGAACTGGACTTTTCTCTGCGACTCAAACCAAACAATTGAATCAATTGATTAGAGCCGGACTCAGAAATCCGGTCAAAGTTGAGATCAAAGAAAAATATATGGAACAGACTGTAAGTGAGGGCAGTCTTCAAATGCCAGAAACGCTTCACAATTCGTATGTCTGTCTTCAATCCAGTGAAGAAAAACTGGCTTTTATTATATCTTTCATTAAGAGAGATCTGAGCGCTAAATACTTAGTGTTTATGTCGACCTGTGCTCAGGTTAACTATTTTGAGAAACCCATCACTAAATTTCTTTTAAAAGATTCCAAGAATTATATGGTTTTAAAACTTCACCGAAAACTTAAGAACAAACGACAGAAAATATTTGATGAATTCCGTGACTGTGAAAGTGGTTTACTTATATGTACTGATATTATGAGTAGAGGAGTGGATATACCTCGGGTTGATTGGGTCATACATTTTGATTTGCCCAATACTATCGAAAGTTATGTCCACCGCTGCGGTCGAAGTGGACATCAAATCGGAGTTATCGGTAATTCTCTTGTAATGGCTCTCAAAAACGAAACGGATTTTATAGATTTGTGTCGAATTAAATCTATTGAATTAAATCCATTCAAACCTGAGATCACAATTGATTCCCAAATGAAGAAATCGATATTAAATTATATGAAAGTAGTGTCCCGTAGAGACCAAAACTATTACGAGTTAGGAATGCAGGCCTTCGTCTCATTTATTCGGACCTACAGTTCAAAGCATTGTATGTCAACCATTCTCTTCAAGACATTAGATATCAATGATTTGGCCAATGGTTACGCTCTACTGAAAATACCGGCAATGCCTGAATTAAGGCATAGACCCAAAAGTGATACTATTTTTAACACAACACCAGAAGACATACAAATCGCTAAACATTTTAAAAACCAAAGATTCTTATCTAAAGATCCGAACGAAAAACCGGAGAAAAGATTTAAAATTAAGGAAACAAAAAGCCATTCAATTATTAAAAAGACTAAACTGAAGGGAAAACGAAAAAAAGAGTTAATCGATGAGTTAGAAATGGATGAATTGGCTGAAGACAATAGAATGGTCAGGAAATTGAAAAAAGGAAAAATCAGTTCTAAAGAGTTCGACCAACACTTCGGCTTATGATTCAAATTTTTGGGGATTTTTTTTTTAATTAAATTTAACTAATATTTCAATTTTTGATATAAAGGTTTGAGAAATTCAATAAAATATGTCTTTATATTCAGATTTCAACTCAAATGATGTCACAAATTAAGGAGTATATGATTTCATAATTTTTTGAGAAAAACTTCAAAAGAAATATTTTCAGATATAATGAGAAAATTATGCAAAAGTTTTGTATTTATATCTAAAAGTTTTAAAATATAATTAAAATATAAAACAAAAGGTTAGTGTAATGAAGTGCCGAAACCGAAGGTTCGCTTAAGACTCTCAAAGTAGTAGTGTTTCCAACCGTTTTCAGTTCGATCGAAATCATTCTTAGGAATACCGGTTTGATTGAGTGTCACTTCAGTGCAGTCACTCTTTTGGTTTATCTCGATTGTCACCTGAGAGTAGTGGCCTTCGGGCCAACCCTTGAAACGCCACTCCTGTTTGATTAGTTTGTTTGCAATCAATTCTGTGTTTTTGCCTTTAATATTGCCGTCAAACAGTTCGAAACTACCGCCGACTGACGACTCCATTACTGCTCGACTTCTGGTAAATACTTGAAGAAAATCCACTTCAGTTAAGGACCGATAGAACTCTTCTGCCGTACATTTAAATTCTTCTGTCATTTTAAAAGAAGTGAATTCCATTTTCTCGTCTTTTGGTTTATCTGTGATTCCATTGAAAACCAGTTTAGAAACATTTTCCTCTTTTTTAGACTTTATTTGACTTTCAGTTTGAAACTCATTTATGTTTCCGCCGGACATTAGTTTTGATGGTTTTATCATATCTTTGGCGAAATCATCTCTTAAAGCAATGATATACTTCTTAAGCTCTCCTCGAATCACTTCTACCCCTTTGTTTCTCATCATTCCTTTAAGTATTTCAGAATTAAAATCGTTTGACTCAACCGAAACCTCGACGTCCACCTCTTCAGCACTATTTTCTTCACTTAAATTTGGTATTTCTATGGATCCCTTTACCTCTTCATCAGATCCATTGACTTTTCCACTCCAAACACATTTAATAACCCATTCATAAAAGAAAATCAATTTTCCCTTTCGATTGTTAGCAACGGCTTCGCCGTCGATGTTCTCAACGGATTTGATTTGACACAAACCGACCCCCGACTCATCGATTTGGAGATCTGTTAGCAGTTGTTTGAGTCGGTCTTTACTCCATTGCGAAGCGTTTTTCTCTGTCCTGTAATACAATAATTAAACAAATATTCATATGAGAAATATGTCAAAATCAATACCAGTGCCAGTTATTCACATTCGTAGCGTCTGGTCGTTCCTCAACGATCCAACGCGGGTCTCCTTCACCCCATTTTGCCATTTATTCCGATTTTGTTTTATTTATGAATGTTTTCCTCAAATATTTTAAAATTAATCACTTATTCAGTGGTTTTAATGTTATAATTATTAAAAATATATACTTTAAATAAACTTAAATCACAAGAAGTGAAAGAAAATAAGAGCCGAAAGTGTGGACACGTTTTGATGAATTGAACGAAAATGAGTACAAAATCGAGAAATTTCTTCAAAACAATTCTTTTTCAATAAAACAGTCGAATCTCGAAATTTCTACTAAAATCACACAAAAACTCTGTAATCGTTTTTATTTTCTGACCCTTAGGTTATGAAACACATAATGTTGTTTGCGTTCATTTTTTAGCCAAAACTTTTGTATTAAATTAAATTTAATTAAAGTTAAAATTAAATTTAAAAAAAAACAAACTAAGAGTTATCATAACAATTATTATAATAATCATGTAATAACTCTCTCAATATAACAAATTGCTTGTTATTAACATTAATAAATAGTTTAATTTAAAAAAATTCCAATGAAATTAACATTAAATGTTGAGAGATGTGTGCCATCTATTTGTGGTTCAATTGTTGATAATTTGTCATTCGTTTAGTTCTAAAGATATTTTCCAGATATAATCATAAGTCCTTGAATTTTAATTAATAGATTCAATTATTTAGTTTAGGGATTGAATGACAAAAACTAATCCATTCCTCAATTATTTACAAATTATTATTAGAAAAAACTAATTATTTAAGTTTTTCAGACAATTATTAAAAAATGCATTTTTGGACAAAATTAGTATTAAATTCAAACATTTGTCTTAAATCTCATTCTTTGCGATACCTCTCATCAAATGTGGTAAACATATGACTATTTATAGAAATGAATAAATTGTTGAAATATTTGTCGAATTAGAGGACAACAAAACTTTTTATTAACGGAAAGTTTGTCGAATCGAAAACCAATGAATGGATTGATTTGAAGAATCCGGTAATTCTTCAGTAATTCTTCAGTTTTAACTATTCTTTAATAAATATGTGGTTTAGGCCACCAATGAATTGGTGACTCGAGTGCCAAAGAGTACTACCGCTGAAATGGAGGCAGCGGTCAGTGCAGCCGATAATGCGTTTAAGTCGTGGTCTCAGACATCGATTCTGAGTCGACAGCAAACAATGTTTAAACTTCAGGCTCTCATTAAACAGAATTTGGTCCCTATTTTACCAACAATTTAATGTAAAACTAATTTATTATTAATTAATAGAAACGACTGACGGATAGTATAACTGAAGAACAGGGAAAGACCACAATTGATGCCGAAGGAGATGTCTTCCGAGGCCTACAAGTAGTGGAACACTCGTGTAGTGTCACTTCACTTTTGTTAGGAGAAACCCTTCCATCGATTGCCAAAGACATGGATACCCTTTCTTATCGAATGCCATTAGGAATTTGTGCCGGTTTGTGGTTTGTCTTCATTACTCTCTTTTGCATCTCTATTGACTTCCAGTGACTCTTACTTTTGTCGAACTCAGGCATAACTCCATTCAATTTCCCGGCGATGATCCCTCTCTGGATGTTTCCGTTAGCACTGGTTTGTGGCAATACATTTGTATTGAAGCCATCAGAAAGAGACCCTGGTGCTGCTATGATTCTAATGGAAATGTTGGAAGAGTGCGGAATACCTCCAGGGGTTGTAAATGTGATTCACGGACAAAACGAAGCGGTAGACTTTATTTGTGATAACCCGAAGATTAAAGCCATTTCATTCGTGGGCTCAGACAGAGCCGGAAAACATATTTACGAGAGAGGATCGAGAAATGGTAAAAGAGTTCAGTCAAATATGGGAGCAAAGAATCACGGAGTGGTTATGCCCGACGCCAGTAAAGACCATGCACTCAATCAATTAGTGGGCGCCGCTTTCGGTGCGGCCGGACAGCGATGTATGGCTTTAACGACAGCCGTGTTTGTCGGCCAATCAAAACAATGGATAAATGATTTGGTTGAGAGAGCGAAGACACTCAAAGTCAATGCCGGACACATTCCTAACACTGATTTGGGACCTGTCATATCACCCGAAGCTAAACAACGGATATGTTCTTTGGTAGAGAGTGGTGTCAAAGATGGCGCTAAAATTTTGTTGGATGGAAGAGGTATTAAAGTTCCCGGATATGAGAGCGGGAACTTTATTGGGCCAACTATTCTCACTGATGTCAGACCTGATATGTTGTGTTATAAGGAAGAAATCTTTGGACCCGTTTTGTTGACACTAACGGTCGACACCTTAGATGACGCCATAAATCTAATAAATGCTAATCCATACGGAAATGGAACCGCAGTTTTCACAACAAACGGCGCCACCGCTCGTAAATTCACTCAAGAAATAGATGTGGGACAGATTGGCATCAATGTTCCCATTCCTGGTATGACTTATTTTAATAATTATTTGTTGAAAAATAATTTATTTTTAATTCAATAAAACAGTTCCGCTGCCAATGTTTTCTTTTACCGGTTCTCGCGGTTCATTCCTCGGTGACTTCAACTTCTATGGAAAAGCGGTATTTCTTTGAAATGATTAAATTTGTTATAAATCTAAACTGTGTTTTCTGATAGGGTCTCAACTTTTACACACAGATTAAAACAGTGACTCAATTATGGTCTCCAGAATATCATAGCGAGAGAGCGGCCACTAATTTCCCGGTTATGAAATGAAAAATGAGCTTAAATTCAATTCATTCTAAATCACAATTAATGTTCAAATCAATGCTTTTATGCTTTAAATCTCAAAATATATTAAAAGTTTATTTTTTAAAATAAATTTATTTGAAAATTCATTCAAAATATACTTTTAATGCATTTCACGCATCGAATATATTATTATTTCTTTTAATTCGACCCAAATTTCACAATATTTTGTATCAAAAGAGAAAAAGACATATTTTTTTCAATTCTATTCTTTTATGACTTTTGAAACGTTTCCTCAAATACTAAGACAAGAGTTAATACCTTATTATATATCATTCATTGCTTTAATGATTGATATGATTAGGATTTTCAACAACGCCTTCACAGTTGGCTCATATTCTGAACAATTTTTAAGGAAAATCAAAAACTTTGTTAAAGTATAAGAAGTTTCAGTTTTTTAAATCTAGATTAAGGACCGGAATTAACTCAAGGCTTTTCTAATAGAATGACCAGACTATAAGTGTAATTAACTTATTTCTTAGTTAACTTCACCTTGAATAATCAGTTATTAATAAATGTAAATAGTTTAATTGCTACTTACAGTTAGGTCATCTGAAATGACTCATCTCATTTGAAAACCTTGATATAGTCACTAAGTGGGTCCTCAATCAATGGGATAAACACTTTAATATTAGACTAAATTTATTCAATAATCCTAAAGTATTCAGAGATATGTTGTTAGAGGTATTTAACACTTGAGACTAACCTTACTCTTAAACAGACGATAACATTTCCGAATAAACATTATTTTAAAGTTCAAGTATTTTCTCTGAAGTGACCAAATTCTGATCACTGACTCAACACAATTTAATGAATAACTCAGACTAATAACACTTTTAATTTAAGGTAAAATCACTAATAATTGATTATTAATACTTTAATATAAGTTAAAAGTTTTCAAATTTAGTTTGAAATTAAAACTGAAATACTATTTCTGTGTGAAATACTACGAATCAAAACATTTTTAAACTTTGAGAACAAATCGTGAGATAAAGGGTTCGCCAGATTTTCCTTGAGATTAAATATTTGATTAAAAGTTGAATCCTTCAAATATCGTAATTCTATTGTAAAATAAATGATTGAATTATTGCTGAATTGATTTATTAACTCTCATTCACAACAAAATACATAAATATATGAAAAGACTTGAAAATAAGTTAACAAAAGTTTCAAAATTTATTTATAAATTAAATTATAAATGCATTTGAATTGTATTTTCGGACGCAAAACAAATTCTATGTTTAGTGAATGAATTGTCTGAACATAAATACTTTAATAAAGAGATTATTTGGAGAACTGTTTTGAACGCAAAACAAATTTGAGCGCAAATTCATATGTGATATCGGGTTGTCCTATAATTCCGGTTTAGGCGTCAGTTAATGATTAATACTTTCCATATCCATTTCCATATCCATATCCATAGCCTAAGGGTGCAGCGATCACTTTAGCGGCTCCGTATTCTGGGAGAGCCACATGATTGACCTTGACACTGTAAGAACCAAGAGGTCCGCCATAACCATATCCAACGGGGCCACCATATCCGACGGGTCCGCCATATCCGATGGGTCCACCATAACCCTTGTATCCAAGAGCTTCGGGCACAGCATAACCAACTGGACCACCTAACAATCTAGCAGGCTCAGCCAAGGCAATGGGCTCAGCAATGGCTAGAATAGAGCATACATAAAGTTATCAAGTTTAATAAAACTATAGTTTACCAAGCACTTTTCCGCCATTGATGCTAACCGCAGCAGGGTCTTCTTTGGGGTCAACTCCAGGTTCATTTGTCTTGATAGCGGCTCTGAATCCATGAGCGTCAGCAACATATTGAACGACTCTTTGTCTGCCATCATGGTCATTCAAGGTATATGAGCCAGATGCATATCCCGGTCCGCCTTTCTCTGATCGAGTGGTACCACCGCTTCCGTGTTGTTCTTTGTATGCAAAGGCATAATTTCCGTGACCCTAACCATTGATTTCACAAAATTATGTTATTTTAAAGAAAAGAATGTTTTCAATACTCACGTCATCAGATCTTTGGACTTGTGAAGAACCACCCAATAAAGTGCCGCTAACGGACACAACTATTGCGCAAAAGAGAGCCAAAACTTTCATTTTTTTTTTGGAATTAAGTCTTTGGAAAACACTGAATGGATTGGAATACGAAGACTGACTGAATTCAAAGCAGTTATCGGTTCACTATTTATACTTAAATTTTGATCTGGAATTTGACGTTAAATGTATTGAAGAACATATTTGTAGCAAAACTTCTTGTCCTAACTCAAGGTCTAATCTCTATTTACGCCTTTTAGTAGTCTATTGTCAAAAGATATGTATTAGAGATTGGTATGTGAATGGGTGGAGACATAACCTTATCGATGGTCAAAAACTTCAGCACTACTTATAATTTTACTTATTTTTGAATAAATTATACAATTCTTGTGATTCTTATTTTTTTATGTTTTCATATTTCAAAGAATTTTTTCCTCTCATTTTCTATAATTCTATACTTTTCATGAGCTCTGGTTTTAAGTAGAGATAATCAATGTTTTTATCCTCTGATTTAATGAAAAAAATTATTGTAATTTCAAAATCAATGTTAAGAAATGTTAAGACATTTTCTCCCAAAAATCAATTTTTTTCCATAAAACGGGTTGTCTTTCATCTAATCTAGAAATCAATGAAGAAATATATCATTTTATTTGATTTTATTTAAAATATTTTTGTATTTCTATTAATTATTTTTTTTATTGAAACTCAATGAAGTATTTAAGGATTCAGTTATAACTTATAAGTAATTAAAATATCAAATAAATTAAGTATTTTATCGTTGAAGTCATTGCCATCAGAAATCACTCATTATTTTATTTGTTTTCCTGAAGGAAAAGGGAGGGAACGGTTGGCCACAAGATTTTTAATTTATAGCGGATTAATCACTGTTATTATCGTATAACGCCTAGATCAATTTTAACCTATATTAATTCAATGTTCACTTTCATTCATTTACGAAACATTGACTATAATTTAAATATTTTCAATCAAATTTTTAATATAAAAATTCATTTTGACAGCCTTATGTCACAGTAAGCAAGTTCATTTTATTTTATTTCATTTCATTTCACTTTTTTCACTCTTATTTTGAAATTATTTAACAACTTTTTAGTACTGGAGATGAGTTAAGGGATGAGTTTTTGCCCCTAAAAGCATACTTTCCGTACAATAAAATTAAAGAAAATATTTGAACACAAACTGTAAACAAATTGTCTTGAATTTAAAAATTGTGCCAAATTTGTGCATGTTACATTTGATAAGTTATCATTAATTTATTAATAATTGATTTTAACATTTAATTCATTGATTTTTCTTATTATTACTTCAGTAATAAAAATACAAAAATTCCTTTTATTAGTTTAAAGTAAAAATTTATCGAAATTTTTGTTTATTTAAATTTATTCAAAAATCGGAATTAAAAACAAAAAACAATTTATCCTTAAAATAGTTTTGCGTTAAACCAAAGAAATGTCTATAATTTTTAAAAGGATTTACTTCTATAAATCAAAGGCTTTTTTGGTAATGAAAAGAAATGATAGACAAATATGGACGTGGATTAACACCATTTTCAATAAGTCAGTTCAAATAATTTTCCTCAAAAACTGATTCGTTTAGTCCAGACCTGATCCACAACGCATTGAAGCGGTCGGAGCGGAAGCGGCGGCCGCCGAATGGCTCCTAAAAAACGGAGCTTCCGTTAAGTGGACGGATAGTGAGGATTGGCTTAAAGACTATAACTCTTTGCCAAATGAAGAAGTGGTTAAACAAAAGAAGATTAAAGAAATCGATGCCACCGACTCTTCCATATCATACATAGGATTTCCTCATTTGAGTTTTCAATCCTTTCCTTAATTTTATTAAAACTTTCCTTTTCTTTCAGAAAATTTGACAAAATTGGAGACATTTATCATAAAAAATAACGGATATATTGAAGACAAAGCCATCGAAATGTTAGGAATTTGTAAAAATAGTTTAAAACATTTGGAAATCGTTTCGTGTATTGGAGTCACTGATGAGGGGGTGCTGTCATTAACGCAATTAAAGTAAATTATTTACTGAAAGCTATAATTTTTTTAATTTTTTTTTGACAGAAATTTGAATTATTTGAAACTTTTTGATTTGCCGTCAGTTAAACAAAGAGACAATTGTTTGAATCAATTAAAAACTTCACTCAAATGTCAAATCGATTGGAAAACAACAACAAAACCCAAAAAATTATTTTAATTTAATTAAAGAAATTTTATTAAAAAAAATAATTATTATATTTTTTGTTTAAAAAACAAAATATAATAAAATCAAATATCGATTAAACGCTAATTAAATATCAAAAATAATTGTATCTCTAATTATGTAAAATAATTTTGTTTTTTGTTTTAAATTATTAGTTTTTAAATAATTTTATTCCGATCTCTAATTATTTGCAATAAAAGTCAAATTAAAAAACAATTTATTTCATAAATGAATACATTTTATCATTAATTAGTTTTAAATTAAATAAAGTTTAAAAAAACAGAAAAAGTGTTTTATATGTAAATTCCGACCGAAAGCAGAAGAAATACAGTCCCGAATCCAATGAAAGTCGAGGCAATCAATGATATTATCAACTCTTTGAGGATATTTGAAGACGACTTTGAGGTCACTTCGAGTGTGAAAAACCAGGCCTTCAGTCAAACCAATAAAAATAAATTATTTTTTATGTTTTTAATCAAAATATTTCATTAAAAAAAGTTAAATATATTTATACCATAAAAAATACTCCAATAGTGAGCGTCAAAAGACTCAAATGTGGAGTAATTGTCTGCGGAATCAATGGCTCAAATGAAGACAATGAAGAAACGCTGTCCAACATTTTCACAATAAATTTGTCGACAATTAATTCAATTAAAAAATATCCGAAAAAATATTAAACGAATGCTTTACTCAAACAAATGTCCAAATCATCAAAACATTTGACAATAAATAACGTTTCAATCATTTTATTTTGGGTTTTAGTACTTTTAAATGTAATTTAAGCTTAATTTTTCGGTAATAAAACACTTAAAAAAGGATTAAATATTTTGTCTAAAACTTAATACTCGAAAGTCTTTAGTTTTGTTTGAATTCAAAACAATTTTGGGGAAAATCAGCGAAAAAATGGCCACAAATGCTATTAATTCAAAGACCAATAATTGTCAAAATTTGGTCACAAATGAAGGTCTGAAACAAAATTAAATTTATTTATTTTCAATTAATTCAATTACTTAATCAAAAGATCTCTTCAATGGCACTGATTTGGAGAGGGATCTACTTATGAGTGATGAACGTCTGGACAGAGCCTCACCTGATCTCTGGCCCGAACAGAGTAACCATTTTTCATTTAAATGACATTTATTTGATTTTTGCCACTAATCAGTTCCGGGGGTCACCGAATTTCTGGCCAATTCTTCTCCCCCTCTGTTTGATAGTAACAATACATCTGCGGAGTGGTTAACTGATTTGGACCAAGATGACATCAATATGTTGCACGGATTTGGAAGTCTTACCGCTTCGGCTCTACTCGAAAAAGTGAAGGAATTGCAAAACCTGTCCTATCAATTGGGGTTAGAAGAGTCCCGAGAGATGACTCGCGGAAAGTTTCTCAATGTTTTACAGCCAAAACCCAAAAGACATAAACGATAATTGGTTTCACTTTTATTCAATTTTTATTTATTTGATTTTATTTTAGTTTTTATTTTATAAAATTACTCTAAAAATTGAATTATTTTTTCCAAAATTATATTTCATTTATAGGTTTTGTTTAAAACTATTGATTTATTTAATATCTTATTTGATATTAAATTATATTTTTTTTGTTCTGAGTTTTAGTTATCTTTTAATAAAACTTAAAATTCATTTCTTAGGGGAAAAAATATGAATTTCACCAAAAGTTTCACTTTTACTGAATTAAAGGTATAAATATTTGTGAGTCAAACAAATTTGCAAATAATTTATAAAAATTTTATGTAAAATCAGATTTCCTTTCAATGAAATCATTTACTGTTTTGACGGTTTCTAATGACAAATGAAATACTTCTAATGTTATCAAAAAATTTATTTGATTTCAATGAAAATATCAATTATTATATAAAAATAGTTTTAATGAAACGCAATGATAGCAACCGATTACCAAATAATTACAAAATCTAATTAATCGATGTATTAGTGGACGGATTTGTTTGTATTTGAAAAAACAATTGATGTCTTTATATAAAATATACAAAATTTAATTAAATAAAAATTTGTTCAAAAAATGAATTATTTTTGATTGTTTCTCAAAGTATAAAATAAAACGGATTTAGAGATTCATTCAATCAATCATTAAAATAATTTCGTCTCTTTTAAACATATGTTCAAATAAATACCAATTAAACCATTTAATGGTTCTTCAAAGAAATGTCAACTAAAGGGAGTGTCAACACTCAACAGGGACTGTGACGGAACGATCGCATTAAAGGCATCAGAAGACTTGGGGGTCCCGCCTATCAATTCAATATATTTAGTAAAAGAGTTTTGTAATAATAGTGAAATACCTGATGAAGGAATGGGTGCTGAAGCAGTTCGAATGCATTCGAACGTTGAGAAGGATCGCGGACTAACATTTTCTCGAGGAATGCCAATAAACGGGGCGACACTTTATGGATATTTTTAAGTTTAGGCGGAGGCATATCACGAATGCGTCGCATCGCCTGTAGTGGAGGTTCATTGAAAAACGGAGGTTCGCCGTCGCACATCTCAATCACCATAATTCCTAACGACCAGATGTCTACTTCTGGACCGTATGGAAGACGTGATATCACTTCAGGTGCCATCCAATAAGGAGTTCCAACTAATGATTTACGTTTAGGCAATTCACTCGAAACCTGAGCACAAAACCCAAAGTCTGATAATTTGACCTAAAAATTAATTAAATAAATTTTAAATATTTTTGTTTAAACAAATTAAGAGAAAACTAACTCTTCCATCGCTGGCCAGAAGTATAGAATCGCTTTTAATATCGCGATGAATAACTCCCTGCGAATGAAGAAATGCCAGCGCTTTGAGACATTGTTTGCATACAGTGGCGATCTGTTCCTCATCCATTCTCGAATGGGTAACTATGTCTGTGAGGGCTCCCCCTTCTAAGAATTCCATTACAACCCAGAGTTCGTCGTCAACCAAAAATGAGTCATACATTTCAACAATGTTTGGGTGATGATAGTCCCTCATTATCACTACTTCATTAAACAGAAGTTCTCTTCGCTGTTGTTTCCGCAAATCCATCTTTTTAACGGCCACCTGACGGGAAGAACTCTTTTCCAGTGCAATACAGACAATACCAGTCGATCCCTCACCGATTTTTATGAAGTTTTCCAAATTTTCTCTAAAAATAAAATTTTAAAATTAGAAAAATACGATAAATGAATGAAATGCAAACCTCGGATCTCCAGGACTGACCACCAGTTGAAGGGCAGCTCTAAACTGTTCGTGAGATAATCTCTGTTGTGATTGTTGTGGCGGTGGTTGTGCTGTTGTGTTCGTCGATGGCATTACTTGTGAACCCATTTGACTATTATTGGCTGTATTTTGAGGGGATGGTTGTTGTGGAGAAGGCCCTCGAGTAGGTTGTACTCCAGTCGGAACGTTGGTTGGAATGGAATGTTGTGAATGAAGTGGTGCCTGATTTGAATGATATGGCGGGTATGGGGTCTGACTATTATTTAAGTGTTGTCCAGTGGGTTGAGTGGCTAATAGCGGCTGATTTTGGGCTATTGATGGCATCATTTGTTGTGATGTCTGGTATGGCATTTGCTGTCCATTCATTGATTGTTCGTTTAGTTGGCTCTGATTGTTGTGAGCCATCATTTGTTGCATTGAATGAACCGGAGATTTAGCTCTTTGTTGACTCGGATGTGTCCCTAATTGTGGTTTCATTTGTTGTGGATGTGATGGTATCGATTGTTGGGCAAAATGAGGGTGGGATGGGTTTGGCGGGTATGGATGTTGAGGTATGACCGGCTGTTGTGGTTGTGGGAGGACTGAGAACTTGGCTCTATTACTCCAAATATTATTATTATTATTATTCGGAGAAATATTGTTGACAGAAGTGTTTGAATTTAAACCATTTTTGAAGTTTTGATTGACATTAAGAGAGAGCTGTTGTTTCATCGATGGTTGTAATGGATTGGCACCAGTCATGTGTGGCGGCATTGGAGGCATCGATGGCTGCGAACTGTTACGCATTTGATTGAAATTCTGATGATTTAGATGTGGGACAGAATTATTGTGATTAAGATGAAGGTTTTGTGGACCGGGTATTGGGTTGTGCTGTTGACTGACATGTGTTGGGACCGGCATTGAAGGCATATGAGAATTCTGTCCACTTAATGGAGGGTTAGAACTATCGACGACGTCATGTTCTGGTAAAGGAGGAGGCATTCGGTTCGGGCGAAGAGTTGGCGGCGAATCAGCTTTTCTTAAAGAATTGGATCGCGTGACCAGAGCTCGACTTCCCGTCTGATTAATATTTGTAGTAATAGTGGTGTTTCCCCTCACTATTGTATTACTTTTAATATCCATTATTTCGGTGTGAGTTATGTTTGATGGGTCTATAATAGGTCGCGGACGGGTCACTCCACTCTGACCCTGGATTAAGGAAAGCCATTGAGGGGGGAGTCCAACAAATTTGCCTAAAATACAAAAACAAATTAATAATATTTACATAAATTAATGATTGATTAATACCTTCTCTCCTATCAAAGCCTGTGTGAACCCTGTGCTCAAAATTTGTGGGCGCAGATATCGTCGGCTTTTTCTTCTTTTTGCCGAACATTTCAGTGAATTGTCTGTGGATTTGGTTTACAATTAAATGTCGAAAACATTAAAATATTTCAATAAAACTATTTTTGAGATAAACTTTTGATATGAAATACAATCGATTAATAAATATTAAAATGAGTTCAGAAATATATTAAAACTATTTTATCGATTCAGAGATCAAATATTTGTGAAAAACAACTTACCGTTCAGTCGATAATAGCTTAGATTTTGAAAATTTGAGTATTAATTGAGTAAAAAAACAGTAAAATTAAAATAAAAACAACAGAAAAACAATTTTAATTAAAAATAGTTAACGAATGGCATAAAAATATTTAACAATAAATTTGTATAAAAAATGTGATAATTAAATGAAAATAAGAGAAAAGTATGTAAAGGCGTGTCATTAGAGACGACACAAATGATTAGCCATTAGTAGTGGCTATCAGTCAATGTCTTTGACTATCGATTATTAGAGTCAGTCCTCTATTTTTTATTATAATAAACGCCATATCATTGAATAGTTGTCTCATTCAGAGATTGTGTAACAGAAAAGACTTACAGTTTTTTAAACCACATTTTCGTTGAATTATTTTTTGTTGTGAAAGTCGGCTCTTGAAAAGCCATTTATCTCTTTCTCTCTCCTTTTGAGCGCCTGTTCTGTGCTTTTTGTGTGACTGTAAGTCAAGTGAAGCCCAAAACCGGATGAGGAGTGGACTCGTCTGCAAAACAGTTCGTGTTTTGAATATTAAATTCAATGTATTTATGTCTCAAATTATCTTAACTTCATTTCATTGCATTCATTCACTAATTGTTACAAAAAAATTAAAACAAAACTATTATTTCATTAAATAAAAGTCAATTACAATAAGGATTTTGTTTTATTTCACTTTCTATAATAAAGTCTCTAACTATGAGGTCATTATAATTGAGGTCATGTCATACCCTATCGTCTCAACAGATATACCGAAGAAATGCCAGTAAATTGAATACATTTATAACTTATTTTAAATTTAATTTTAAACAAAAATAAAACTTCAGAAATGAGTGAAAAAGTTTTAATCGAAGAAAATATGGTTTTGGAGGCAATACTCTCTTCACAACTCTATTCAACTGATTTTGAGACCAGTATTTGATTTTAATTTCATTAATTAAAACATTTAATCATTTTTTTCTCTTTTGTTGTCTTTTATTGAATAACAGCCGAAGTATTGATTGCAGACATTAAACATAAAAATAAGATCTCAGAAATGGTTGACTTTTTGTCCAAAACTATTCCATTGAAAGAATTAAATCATTTAAAGAGAATTAAGTCAAACAGTAATGTCTTTGAAATAATCATTTGTTTGAATGACAATCAAAACAATAATTTTTCCGAAGAAATCAATAATTTTTTAACTGAAAATCAATTATTACCTCTAAAGACAAGAGAAGTGCCTAAAAACTTACCAAAAACTACAAAACAGTTCCAAATGAGTAGCAAATTATGGCCAATAAGTTTTCATCCCAACAAATAGTCAGTCATTTCTTCATTTTTTTGCATTTAATTGATTTTATTTTCTTTTGAAGTTTAGAAAAATGTTTGAATTCAACTCTTTTTGATTCAAAGAATAATAAAATTATTTTTGATATCATATCAAAAGTCTCTGAATTGAGTGAAAAGAGTGACACAAAACCATTGATGTCTGCAATAGTTACTGATTCCAATCACCGAATACTAACGAGTTGTGTATCACAAGTGAAAAGCCATCCTTTGAGACACTCAGTTCTGGTGGCTATCGATCGCATCTCTCGATTGCAAAAATCCAATGAATGTCAAAATGAGGACAAACTTTCAAATGATAGCTATTTGTGCACTGGATTTGATTTTTACTTAAGTCATGAGCCCTGTCTCATGTGTGCCATGGCTTTAGTCCACTCCAGAATCAGACGATTGTTTTTCTTAGACTCCAAATATGTTTCAGAGGAATGTTCTGACAGAGCAATAACTTTACATAAATTTCATTTATTGCCAAAACTTAACCATCACTTCGAGTCCTGGAAAATCATTTTTAAGTCAAATATTTGTAATTAAATTAGTCTGAATTCAATTATTTTTGTTAATTAACTTTATTTAATTAATTAATTTTATTTATACTTTTTTTTGTTACAATATTTACAAATAATGTTCCCATAATTAACACAAAAGAAATAAAAAAAGGTTTTTGAAACTTTTCGATCGATATCTTTGGCGTTCATTAAATGTCAAATAAGTTATTTGAAATAACAACTTAATTAAGTGTATAATTAACTAGATACATTCCAGCTACATTATAGCTACATTACATCGTTCTATAGTTAGACTTTCAAATACAATCAGTCGATAAATGATTGATTCAAATATTATTTGGAAGACTTCGTTCACGAAATGTTTGCTAAGAATGACAACTATTCGGCAAACATTTCACTAATGAATGAATATATGAATAGACGTGTAATCGACGACTATTTAATAATTTATGCGAATTATGTTATTAATAGTGATTTCTTTTAAATGGAGAAAATTTGGCTAAAATTACTGGTATTCGGAAGACTGAATCAATTGGAAGACAATTATTGAAAGACAAACTGAAGGCAATTAATGAGTATTTGAACTTTTCTCAACTCATCCCATAGTGTCATAATCAACACGTCTGACAAACCACGAGCGGTAAACTGCATACCCGACTACCACCAGAATCGATACCATACAAGTAATGCTGCCAACTATGACCGGAACGCTATCGTCCTGTTCTAGACTCACATAAATGGGTGCCGCAACTCCGGAACCAAACCCAACAGAACTACATCGAACAACTAAATGAGCAAGATTATTTATTAGAATATTTATATTAACAATATATTATTGTTTTGAATACTTGGAGCAAATTTTCCTTTTTCTATCTGAAAGGTTTGCATTTGAATGTTAGCCAAACGCACGACAACCGTTTGTCGACCAGTTTTAGACTCAATTAAATTGACTACTGGAGGCGATGGACACAAATATGATTTTCCCAGAGGTGTTGTAAACATTCCAAGACTGCCTTCCACAGAACGGGCAACTTTTTTACCC
Source organism: Galumna lanceata (assembly GCA_034695685.1). NCBI lineage: Eukaryota > Metazoa > Arthropoda > Arachnida > Sarcoptiformes > Galumnidae > Galumna > Galumna lanceata. Next base: position 24,365 of record JAQFZL010000077.1, read on the forward strand.
CCTTTTAAGTCCAAAATAGGTTTAAGAATTTGAAATTTAAATAAATTTGAAATACCTTTAGTAGAGCCTCGAAATAAAGAGTCGGCCGTATTGTACAACAGGTCTATCGAATTGATTCCCCAATTGGTTTCTCCGACCTTTAAATCAAAGATTTTTGTAATAAATTGTTTTTTCATATTTTTAATGAAAACCTTTTCAAAAATCATTCTAAAAGTGAAGCCTCCAATCCATGAGACGTCCAAAACTAAAATCATTATTTATTTTTAATATTTTATTGGAAGAAATGTATAGAGAGAGAGACAGACCCGGCTTCTCGTCCAATAAGTAATCACATCTTCCTTTACTCGTGGCATCGATTGGAATGCGATCTATCAGTTGCTATAAATCCATAAAAATTACTTAAAATTGAGAAGAATTGTAATTTTAAATACTTGAGTGCCTTCCTTAACATCATATGTTATCGTAAACGTGGCTTCAATTTTGGCCAAAACACAAATGGAACCGCTTTCGTCCCAAACAGTAAATGTAAAGGCAGGGGCCGGTTGTTTGGTGGGAAGACCTACCATTGACGTGGGATTTGGACTTGATATAGGGGTTGCCTTAAAATTGAATGATTTTCCCAAAATTATTAAATTTTTGGGAGTTTACTGTTAAGGGACTAAATTAATAGTTTAACTTATGTATAATCAAGCAAAATTAGCATTCAACATTAATTTGTACATTTAGTAAAATATAGTAAAATAGCTTGCTTATTCATAGTTGGAGAACAGTATTACTCACTCGTTTTTGTCGCGTCAAAAATACATTTGTGTCATTTATAATGAGACAAAACGAACCTGTTTATTTATTAGTAATTAACAATTATTGTAACGCTTTTACATTAATTTACAAAATAATTAATATTTATAGTGAACTTACATTTAATCCAAAATAAAATGATAATTATATGAGCTAGCTCCATTTTTCAATTTTTAATATAATTATCAAATTTGAGCCCTAATTTGTTTGATCATTGTTTTCAAAATTGGAAAAACCCAAAGAAAACCCTCAATTCTCTGATTCTCAGAATATATTCTGTGCGAAGAATAACTCAAAATCGAATGAAAGAATTCAAAAGATGTCGCTCTCATTGCAATATAAGGTATTTTTATTGAAATATAACTTTACTGAA